>JARJEC010157768.1:0-10096 GCA_030264575.1 Tachinus sp. AB-2021 | reverse complement strand
CGCTCTTATTAACACAGAGAAATAATAAAGTTTGCATAAATTAATTCTAAAGAAAGTAAGTATTAAAGCTTCGTCATCCCTAAATTGTATTAAAATAAAATTGATAGAATCGACCGTTAGTAAGTGATAATTTGTAATGCAATATTTGAAATAAACTACTATGTTTTTATCGCAATTTATTTAGTCACACCGTGACTGCAGTTTCGACTAAACCTCCTCCGTCATTATTAATGGCGATAATTATTATAATGACACATAGATGTCGAAATATTTCACTATATTCGGACATCAAATATAGAATTTTTAGTGCCATTCTTTCCTAATTTGGCTAGCATCAACTTCCGCAAGGAAGAACGTATGGTTGCAATGATGAAGACCTTGGAAAGAAAATTGTGACCACTGCCAATAAAACATAAATGTGACCAAATTAAACAAAATATTTATTTTGCGGACAATTCAGAAATTGATATCACTGACAAGATATTCAAACTGTGTTTTCTATTAAATGTTTAACAATGATCATTTTGGTTGACATTAAGCAACACAATTTATTAGAGAAAAGCCAACAAAATTTGGTTATAATAATTGGGCTAGTTTCGATGGATTTTGTTATTACTTTGTAAACTATTGTGAAAAACTCTTTCTAAATCTTTCTGGAAAATGTAGAAGATTTTTCAAAACATCTTTGAGAATGATATTTCTACTATGATATATTATTTTAGCAGACATTCAGCAATACAATTTATAAAGAAAATTTGGTTATATAAATTCTATTGTAAAAAACATGGAAAATGCCTTAGTTACCTTTAGGAAACAACATAGTTTTAAATCTTGATAAATGTAGAAGATTTCTCAAAACATCTTATTTTTTTCACAATTATTTTTCTACTATGTACTTCATGTCAACTTAGATTGAAAATAAGTTAAAACTACAAGAACTTTCAGAGAAAGTAAAGTATCAAAATATCCTTTCAAATCTTTAAAGGTATTCTCAAAAAAAAACCTGAACGCACTTTTGATGTTTAATTTAATCAAACGATTGACTTGTGCGTTGGGTTGACAATAATGTACTCAACTTGATTGATAATTATGATACAATTCAACCTTAAGATAAAGTAAATAGGTGGTCAAAACTATCAAGTTCGTAAATAAAGTTTCTCGGCCTCAGAGCAGTTGATCTAAGTAATTAGTCTGTGAACACTTATGGTATTAGTATACGTAGCAAAAAATTGATAACTTAATTGGATATGCTGTACGCCATCATTTATGTGGTGCAAATAAGTCACGGATTATTTCCTGTGAATGTACGATTTAAAAAAATTACCTTTTCCTCAAAGAAATGAAAAACCCTTGTCATTATAGGTGACTGGCTCGCCAGTCATCTCTTCTCATCGCCAGTAAAAACCAATTTAGCTAGCTGAGATTATAAAATATATTACCAAGTATAGAAAAAATAAAATATTTTTAATTCATTATTTAGTGCAATGTCTCAATATTTATTAAATTTAAAACATTTTTGAAATGAATGTAAATGTAAAGTTCTATAAAATGAAAATGTCAATAACATAATATGGTGAAAAGTTATAATAGAGTTGCAGTTTATTAATTTGCGATAAATGCATTCCAATTTAACTTTTCTGAACATATGAGATTATTAAAATATAGAAATATTATTATAAGCCGGACGAGAATTAATTGGTACGGTTAACAAAACAAAGTTATGTTTTTATATTTGTATAATGAAAGAGGAAAGAACAATAATTCGTTGTTTTAAAAGTAGCCATATAAAAAGTTTATGGCTGTTTGCTCCATCCGATTTATTCTTCGATGTTGATTTTTCGGATTAGCTCGTTAAGCGATCGAGGTGCGAGAGAGGGAAAATGGGACGTCGCCGAAAAAAGTCACCAAAGTCGCCGTCATCCCCGTCTCCATAGCAACAGGCTCCGGTGCCTCCGGGCGATTGTCTTCGACTCCGGGTGGCCGTGACGTCGCCGACAATAAAAGTCCATCGCTCTTCCTTTTTGTCAAATTCGCGGTCTTTTGTTGCTGTCCCCGCGGGGCAAAAACAACTATACTCCATCTCTCCTTATGTGTATACCATAGTCCACGCCCAGGACGAAAAACTAGTACATTAAAGGATGCGGTCGTCCGTTCTAAGTGCCTCGATTCCCCCCCCCCCCCAAGCCCCTTAAATGCCGTGCATTATTAAAATAGCTTATAATAAAATTAAATAGTTTTCTCAATAGAATAAAATACTGTTGGGAGAAGGGTTTGGCAACTCCATCATCGTCAAATGATTGACACTTGTTTGCGCGCGGTAAATAAGAGATGACAGTGTTAAAAGTGTCAACGCCGGTCTGTTTGCGTTTTCATTTAAAACGGATTTTAATTTATTATAACACAAACACGGCGGGCGGCGCGCCGCGAGATTGTATCGACGAATTCCACTGCTGCGGTACAATTACGCGTTGTTTATTATGTTTGCTTAAACAAATTCTAGCTGAAACAATATTTGCATTTAAAACAGAGTCAATAATTTCAAGCTCTAACACATCTCGATATTAATTTGCGCCAAGTAAATATATATTCTCCAAACAAATTATAAAGATTAACGCCTTTGATATTTGTGCACTTCAATCCGATTCAATGGGATTTGATTAAAACTAATTTAGAAAATATGGGAATGAAAAATTATGACAGCCGTTGTAAATAAATCGAGTTGAGTAGGAATTTTAACGATTGGTTTTATAGCGCGAAATCCTCGTAATTGGGAAAATAAATATCAAAATATTGCCTTCACAGTAACAGGTGGCAATAATTCAAGTAAACGGCTTAATCATAAATTCCCAAATTTAATATTTGCATCAGAGGATTATGAATATAGTTAGTGGATGTAATATATACTGCTAACAGTACCTAATATTTCATATAAAGACAAAGGTAGAGAAGGAGATAGGTGTAAAGGCTAACAGGGTGGTTATATCTATGTATCTGCAATATATCTGTGTATCTGTGCATTGGGGCGAGTAGACACTCGTGTGCTGTAACAATATAATCTGAATTCAGATGTAAGATAGAAGTATCTGGTGAGCGGCGGTATAATCGGCGTGTGGCGGTACAAGCAGGAAACAATGCCGGCTCCCCGGTGTATTGTGCAAATTGTGATTTATCTCGTCGCCGCTTATCGCTTATCTCCCATTGTAATTAGCACGTATCGCGAAAACGGCCCGCTGAATGTGTACAATATTAACAATCCCCACTAAACACTAGCAATAACAGTCTAGGCCCCTGCGGCCAGTTGCTTATTTGATTTTTCCTCTGGATTTGCGGTCAATTTTCCGAGTGGCTGGTCAAAAAGGAGATCAAAGGATTAAAAAGTGTGCCCTTTCGGCTCGGCTCTCTCGCAAAAATAATTAAAGCGAATTTCCGAAATCCAAATGGATTTTCAAAGGTTTTTTATGTGTGTGTATGTGCGGGCTCGGGAGGTGGGGGATTTGTAACAGATCGAGGTTCGAGTTGGCACTGCGAACAGAGTTCGTACCAAAACATGCCATAAATTAGCGCGCGCTCGCCCGGAACGCACTGGAACGGATAACGTCGTGCTGCTTGCTACTTGGCACTGGCGCCTAACGTGGAAAGAAAGCCGCATAAATTAAAGCGGTGCTGCGACCTCATGGCTTTTGGGACATCTGGATTATTTGCCCCAATATTCTCAAATTAATTAGTTTTATATATTACACAAAAATAATTCTTGATAATATAGATCTTAACTTTTTTTAATTATAAAACTCCTACAGTTTGACAAATAAATACTCAATAAACATACTACAATTGATAAGATCGACAACTGACATCCACCACGGTATGTCAACTAGTTTTGCACAATTCAAATGTTATTGTATAACGAATTCATCCTGCGTTATTTTTAAATGCTCATTTAGTATTTACTTATGTGCAATATTTTTAGTCAAAATTTTCTCAAAAAGCAAATAAGTTATTCATTTGTGGAAAATAAACCTATTAAGATAATTAGAACCTGAGAGTTCAAAAACCTTTCACGTTAAATATATTATCAAATATCGCACTGTGAGATGAAAACGGTAGTAACATTTATATATATATATATATATATATATATATATATAGTAAACAATTGTACTAAATTTCATAAGTGCTGTATATGAAACAATTTATAATAATAAAAGAAAAATATTAAATAAAAAACGAATTTAGAATATTATAATTATTAAATAATTACTACGCCATTATTAGTCCATTTTAAAATAAATATTTCAAAAATTCACCTCGGATGGAGATCGCTTTTGTTAGTATAATAAGTGTAACAAAAATATTATATTATAATTATTAAATAATTACTACGCCATTACTCCATTTTGAAATAAATGTTTAAAAAAATCACCTCGGATGGAGATCGAACCCATAACCTTTGGATTTCATGTCCACTAATACTACTACTACGAGTTCTATATAGTTTTTATGATCTTATTGTTTATGTTAATATACTTTTGATAGTGAAAATAAGAACGAATTTCCTACCATGTTTGGTCTATTTTCGTATAAGGAAGTGAAGTGCTTTATGCAAAAATAAAGTGATTTTTGGCAAAAAGAATTTGCATTGAGTTAATTAAATTTATTTATAAGAGAAAGAGAGAGAGAGGGGGGGAGATAGAGAGAGAGGAGAGAAATAGAGAGAGAGAGAGAGAGAGTTTAAGACGTTGATATAGTGAAAGCACAAAAACCCTGCTTTAGGAAATGATGAATGATAAAAACGTGTCCACTGCTCTACCAACTGAGCTACGGAGGTATCTCAATTGGCATTGATTATTACACATCTGTCTATGTGTAAGCATATCATGTAATGGATGTTTCAAAAATTGACGTTGTAGAACATAAAACCAATGCCAATTGAGATACCTGCGTAGCTCAATCGGTACAGCACTGAAGATGAAATCCAAAATTTTAGAATTTCAAAGAATTTTGAAACATTTATTTTAAAATGGAGTAATGGTGTAGTAATTATTTAATAATTATAATTTTAACTTATGCTCCATTTAAAGTTTTAAATTGTAAATAATTATTATTTACAATATTTGTAAAAAATATACAAAAAAAAAACAAAAAGGATTAAAAACGGACAATAGATACATAAATAAATAAATAAACACAACCTATATATATATATATATATACGCTATAATCTATTTTTTATGTCCTTAATATATAAATTAATATCAATTTTTATGATTTAATTCCCGAATTGACGTTGTAATACTGGTTGTCTATAAAGTATAATAATTATTAAATAGTTCATTTCAAAAACCAAATTAATCAAAATAGCTAATTGTTCAGTAATTAGAGGAAAAAAAACAGTATTTTATAAAAAGAATTATTTCAAAATTAAAAACAGTATTTTTCTAATATAAACACTGTCTCTACAACAATTTTTATACGGGGTGTTTCACAACCTGTTCAAAAAAACTTGAGAAATGGTTGCTAAAAGCGTAAAATCAGTTATTATGAAAAAGTTCTAATACAATTATTATTAATAAATGTGTTAAATAAATATTTTACAAAATAGAAACAAAATTTCCAAAAAAATTTGAAACTAAAACAAAGATCAAAATGAAATATGAAAAAGTGTCGAAGAAGTATGGTTAAACAATTATAAGAAATAAATAAAATAGAAATTACTGTATTTTTTAATTTTTGCGGTTAAAACATAGTAATTTTTGTTTTATTTATTTCTTATAAATTTTGTTTGTTTTATAAAATTAATTAAAAAATAATAAATGATTAAAAAATTTACTTTGACGTGCGTATAGAACATAAAACTGATACAAATTGCGGTGCCTCAGTAACTCAATTGGTAGAGTATTGAACATGAGATCCAAAAGTTATGGGTTCGATACTCATCCGAGGTAAATCTTTTAAACATTGTTTACCGGTTTAAGAGGAAGAATAGTTGGTTTAAATTAAACGAAACTAACAAACAATTTAGAAGCTAAAACAAAGAGCAAAATAAAATATGAAAAAGTGTCAAAGATGTTTGGTTAAACAATTTTTGTTTGTTTTATAAAATAAAAGAATAAATAATATATTATTAAAAAATCACTTTGACGTGGGTATAGAACATAAAACCGATACCAATTGGAGTAGCTCATTTAGTAGAGTATTAGACATGAGATCCAAAGGTTGTGAGTTCAATCCTTATCCGAAACATTCTTTAAAGGAATAAATAAAATAATAATTATTTATAATTAAAATTTTTAAATTAAGCTTAAGTTGAAATTAAGATATTATAATTATTAAATAATTACTTCATTTTGGAATAAATGTTTAAAAGATTCACCTTGGGTTGGGATCGAACCCGCAACCTTTGGATGTCATGTTCAATACTGTGTGTAAACATATAAATAATAAATGATTAAAAAATTTGACGTGGGTATAGAACATAAAACCGATGCGAATTAAGGTACCTCAGCAGATCAATTGGTAGAGTATTAGACATGACATCCTAAGCTTGTGGGTTCGATGTCTGATATTTCAAAATTTAGTAATGGCATAATAATTATTTAATAATTATAATATCTTAATTTCAATTTATTTTTCCTTTATAAATTTAAATTGTAGATAATTATTATTTACAATAGTTGTAACACATTGGTCGCCGCCTAAATTTCTGTGTCTATTGTGCTAGCATAGACTAGACATACATAGAACTATGTAAACATATAAATAATAAATGATTCAAAAATTTGCTTTGGCGTTGGTGTAGAACATAATACCAATTGAGGTACCTCAGTAGCTCAATTGGTAGAGCAGTGGACATGACATCCAAAGGTTGTGGGTTCGATTCCATCCGGAGGTGATTTTTTTAAACATTTATTTCAAAATGGAGTAATGGCGTAGTAATTATTTAATAATTTCAACTTAGGTTTCATTTAAAAATTTAAATTGTAAATAATTATTATTTATAATATTCGTATAATGTTAGGTTGTTATTTATATAAATCCTAACTTAAATGACATTGGCATTTATCGTTTGGTGCAATATATTTGCTGTAACATTACTAATAGAGATTACATTCAAGAATTCGACGATACAATAGCTGGGTGGGAGGGTGGGTCACTATAGTTGAAACGATTTAATCCATATTTATTACTATAATCAGCCTAACTATTATGTCATCTAATTATTGGATGTAATCTCTACTTGCGACGTTCCTGCAAATTTATTTGTGTGTTTTTATATTATGCTTTGTGCATAAATATTATTGACACAAAATTATTTTTCAAAAATTTCAAAAATAAGCTGAAAAAAGTGATCAATTTTATTTGCTCGGCGGTTTTTATAAATACTTTTTGAAAATTTTCAAAAACATGCTAGTTATTTGCGTTTTATGAGAAAAAAAAAAGATTAAATTATAAAGAAATCTAAAAAATTTGAGGTTATGTTTGAGTTTTTGAAAAAAAATATTGAATCTGATTGAGTAAAATATATTTTGGTTAAAATTGTAGAAAATTTTTCTGGAAAATGATTGACTTATTAAATCTTAACATTGAAAGAGAATCAAATTTTGCAAAAAAATTTGTTAATACTATTTTTTTTTTAAATTTTTAAAAACAAGCTGGTTATTTGCAAATTATATTAAGTTTTTGAAAAAAAATATATGAATGGAGGAAATAAATTTCGGTTAAAATTTTTATAGAAATGATTATATTACTGAATCTCAAAATTGTAAGCTTATGTTTGAATTTTTGAAAAAATTGGAAAAACTTTATAGAGAATCAAATTTTGCTAACAATTTCTTAAAACAATTTTTTGAAAATTTTTAAAAACAAGCTTGTTATTTGCGTTGTTATGGAAAATTGATTAAATTATAAACATATTTCAAAATTATGTTTGACCGTTTGAAAAAAAATGCTCCGAATAAATTTTAACAAAATTCTGCTAAAAATATTTATAATTATTTTTCAAACATTTCAAAAACAAGCTTCTTATTTGCATTTTATGGCAAAGAGATTAAAATTGAAAAATCAATTTGAATTTTTTTTTCTTTTAAATACTTTTCGAAAATTTTGGAAAACAAGCTGGTTATTTGCAAATTAAATTTAAGTTTTTGAAAAAAAATATATGAATGCAGGAAATAATTTTCGGTTAAAATTTTTAAGAAATTATTAAATTATTGAAGCTCAAAATTGTAAGGTTATGTTTGAATTTTTGAAAAAATTGGATAAACTTTATTGAGAATCAAATTTTGCTAAAAATGTCTTCAAACTATTTTTTTTGAAAATTTTTAATAACAAGCTGGTTATTTTCGTTGTTATGGAAAATTGATTAAATTATAAGCATATTGAAAAATTGCTTGCCTATATTTGACCTTTAAAAAAAAGCTCCGAATAAATTTTATCGAAATTGTACTAAAAATATTTACAATTGTTTTTCTAAGATTTCAAAAATTAGCTTATTATTTACACTTTATGGCAAACAGATTGAAATCGTAAACAAATTGAAAAATCGATTAGAATCTTTTTTTTCTTTTAAATACTTTTCGAAAATTTTGAAAAACAAGCTGGTTATTTGCAAATTATATTTAAGTTTTTGAAGAAAAAAATATATGAACGGAAGAAATAAATTTCGCTTAAAATTTTTTACAAATGATTATATTACTGAATCTCAAAATTGTAAGCTTGTTTGAATTTTTGAAAAAATTGGATAAATTTTATTGAGAATCAGATTTTGCTAAAAATGTCTTAAAACTATTTTTTTGAAAATTCTTAAAAACAAGCTGGTTATTAAAAAAAAAAATATATGAACACAAGAAATAAATTTTGGTTAAAATTTTTATAAAATATTTAAATGATTATATTATTGAATCTCAAAATTGTAAACTTCTGTTTGAATTTTTAAAAAATTGAATAAATTTTATTGCTAATCAAATTTTACTAAACATTTCTTAACACTATTTTTTTTTTAATTTCAAAAATAAGCTGGTTATTTGCGTTCTTATGGAAAATTGATTAAATTATAAACATATTTAAAAATTGCGTGCATATGTTTGACCTTTTGAAAAAAAAAATGCTCCGATTAAATTTTATCAAAACAAATTTCTGCTAAAACTATTTACAATTATTTTTCAAAAAGTTTCAAAAATAAGCTTATTAGCTGCACTTTATGGCAAACAGATTGAAAACGTAAACAAATTGCAAAATTGATTACAATAAATTTTTTTCTTTTATATACTTTTCAAAAATTTTGAAAAGCAAGCTGGTTATTTGCTAATTATATTTTATTAAGTTTTTGAAAAAAAAAATATGAATGAAGGAAATAAATTTTGGTTAAAATTTTTATAAAAATGATAATATTACTGAATCTCAAAATTGTAAGCTTGTTTGATTTTTTGAAATAATTGAATAAATTTTATTGAGAATGAAATTTTGCTAAAAATTTCTTAAAACTATTTTTTTGAAAATTCTTAAAAACATGCTGGTTATTTGCGTTGTTATGGAAAATTGATTGAACGATAAACATATTTATAAATTGCGTTTGACCTTTTGAAAAAAAAAATGCTCCGAATAAATTTTATCGAAAGAAAATTCTGCTAAAAATATTTACAATTATTTTTCAAAAATAAGCTTATTATTTGCAATTTATGGCAGACAGATGAAATCGTAAATAAATTGCAAAATTGATTTGAGTAATTTTTTTTCTTTTAAATACTTTTCGAAAATTTTGAAAAACAAAATGCGAGTGGAGGAAATAAATTCAGGTTAAACTTTTTATAGAAATGATTATATTATTGAATCTCAAAATTGTAAGCTGATGTTTGAATTTTTGAAAAGATTTAATAAACTTTATTGAGAATCAAATTTTGCTAAAAATGTCTTAAAACTATTATTTTGGAAATTTTTTGAAAAATAAATTTTGGTTAAAATTTTATAGAATCTCAAAATTGAAAGCTTATGTTTGAATTTTTTGAATAAATTGAATAAACTTGATTGAAAAACAAGTTTTGCTAAAAATTGCTTAAAACTATTTTTTGAAATTTTTTAAAAACAAGCTGGTTATTTGCGC
>JARJEC010157742.1:0-26401 GCA_030264575.1 Tachinus sp. AB-2021 | reverse complement strand
TATTACTTCTATAGCGATAAAATCACTTACTTTTAAAGCATTCAGAATTCAATTGAGGCAAAGAAAATGTTAGGCAGAATTCAGTGTAGTAGATTTCGAAAATGTGTAAAATTTCTAGTATTATCGAAAAGTAAAACACATTTATAAAATATTTAGCAGTCGGCATAAAAAAAACAACGATTTGCTATTTTACACCAATTGATAAATATAAAAATTAAATATAAGCTACCTAAATTTGTGTAAATGAATATATGAGACATGCACATGATTATTATTTTGTACATAAAAACGAACAAAAAAAAAACACTGTACACATTTGTTTTAAATATATTCCGGTCATTTCGTTATCGTAGAGGGTAAGGGAAGGATTTCATTAGGGATTAAATAAAATTTATTTGAATCTAAAAAAACACTGTCCGCTATTCTCCTGAGGTATCAATAAGAAAACATTTAAATCATACTATACCTTGGTTTCAATGCCCACCTTTTTGTGTGTATGTGAATCAATATACAAAAGTTGATAAAATAATAATAATAATCATGCAAAATAATTTACTTACAGTGCAAAGACATCCAATTTCAGTGCAATAGAAAAAGCTACCAAGATGCGCTTACTAATAAGAGGTGCATAATACTATGTGGCAATTTATACTAATTATATAAACTATATATACATATATATTTAGACAGTAACTCTTCATTTAACAATTGGAAATTTATATAATTTTTCAGCAAATAATAAAGTTTTATGATAGATTTATGCAGATAAAAATGGTTTTGATTCATTTTGTTGCACTTTTTCCAGCAATAGTCAAGTTGCCAGTTCATTTGTGTTTAGTTTGTTTGGTCATTTACTCAGTATAAATAGATTTAAGCCAAAACAACGCTTGCAAACTTAATTAAAAATTCGTGGTCCAGTTATCAAAACTTTCGTGCGCCGATTTTACGATCGATTGTCCGTTTAAGCAGTTAATTCGATTAATCATATATCGTTATGCACCATGCATACTACAGTTCTGTGGTTCGCAAATCGTAAACCATCAAAACTGGCAAAAGAAATTTTTTTCGGGCGTCAAATTTTAAAAAAATCAATTTATGCTATGCAAATCGGTTAAAATAGTTAAAAACTGATGTAAAATTATTAAAAAAAATAATGTAGGTCGATGTTGCATTAATAGCACCCTATGCTGGGTTACAAAGCACGCGTTTGTAGTTTTTTATAAAATGTTATGTGTTTGGTATCATTGCATGCAGAAAAATATTTTCTGTCGAATAGTCACAATGGCTCCATTTAAAGAAAATCGACTTTCTGACCAAAAACTAGAAACACGTGCTTTGCAACCCAGTAAATGCAATATCGACCTAAATTATTTTTTAAAATAATTTCTGATCAGTTTTAAACCATTCTAAATGATTCACAGCCATTTAGATGCAGGAACAAAAAACTGCTTTTGTTGCCATGGTGATAAAAGTTGACGATGGATACATTTTTGTATTTAAATTGTCAAACTAATTCAAAATAACAGAAAAAATGGATAGAGTTCCATTTAAAATTCACAAGATGGTGTCGTTTCCGAAATAACCGGAAGTGATATCGATCACAAATATCACAATAAATTGCATTTTTTTATGTATATAACCTGTATAAATTTAATTTGTCTACCTTCACAAATAACAAAATATAACAGCCTTGCCTCTGGCTTGGGTCTCCCGGTCAAAAAAATTAAGTTGGCTTTGGTTATCAATATTTTTACCGCATTGTAAGAAGTTGCGTCTGTATAAAAAAAAGACCTGGGACTGAAAGTTCGAGACACCATGTATATTTATTTAGTAAATAATTCAAAATATCTGATGTGATTTTGAATTTTAAACCATCTGTGTGGCATATCCAGTTGAGGATACAAAAATTAAGCAACATTGAACACAGCCAGAACGTCAGACGAGTTGTCGTGTGGCATATGATACAAACGGGCATTGAGAATTTTTAAATCTGTCAACAAAAATAATCTATGAATTTTACATTAGGATATTCGCAGCGCCACTTTTTGCAACTTCGGAGTTTACAGTCCAAACACGTAGGAAAAAATGTGTGAAAGACATAAAAACACTGTAAAATTCCGACTACATTTTTTTATGGAAATCTAAAAATCCTCAATCACAATAGATACTCTGTATACAAAAAGTATTGCAGAGTACTGACAGTTTATAAATTTATAGGTATTTTCTAAACTTTCTGAATTAATTAGAATTTCTCACCAGTTAAACAAAGAGTTGCCGTATTTATGCAGTAAATGCTTTTCAGTCAAGTTGTTTTTTAACTTTGTGACCAATTCTGTGCCAAACCATTTGCGATTTTAGACTTTATGCCATAGATACCTATAGATATACTTCACCCAAGACAGTAAAGCCAACATAAATAATCACTATAGTCAATTATCTCATTACGTCATCATACATAATTAGTTATATTCGGCTCAACCAACAGAAATGTGTCTATATGCATATACGATACCAAGTCACAAAAGACACAGAGTAAAATCAAATTTTCAAGCGTGTTTACATATATACTTGCCGCTTCTCTTATCTAAAAATACCTTGGTGATAGGTCCGGCGGATGGTGTGCGTAAAGAGCTGGCCGATGAACCAGAGCCGGGAGTCGACACCGATTTCTTTGGTTTGAAAGCGGTCATCGATTGTGAAACACCGTCAGCCAAGATGAATTGTTCACGGAGCTCAATGTTGGTGCGGCCCTTAGCTATATGTGCGTTCGGGATGAAGGGATTTTAAAATAGGCAAGACAATAGTGGACGATAAATAATATAAGGTCAAGGGTGGTTTTAAATTACCAATTTTCGAGCGGGATAAAGAAAGAATAAAAAAAATAATAAGAAAGAGATTAGTAAAAAGTTGTGAATGTTATTTCGGTGTTTAGGTGTTGTGTTCGTGTGACGGAAATCAAAGGGCGAAGGGTAAAAGAAAAAAGAACAAAAAACGAATAAGCAAAACTGTTGTAAACAAAAAATGCAATTGTGCAAATGCTGCTAGCATTTCATTTAATTTATAAGTCCGAGTCCGAATCTAGATCAGAATATGGGTTCATATATAGACAGTTTTATTTCATTTCGAACAATATGCAAATTAATGTTAAAAAATATGTTCCTTTCAGTAAAAATTTGAAATTGCAGTTAAAATTAATAACCACTTTATTTGTGAAATCTAATATTCTTCATCAGTAAAAAATAAGTGTCATAAAATAATTTATTATTTTAAATTGCAATATTTACTATAATTGTCAAATACTTCTTTTGTTTGTCTAAATATAAGAGTCGACTTCGTACAAAAGTTATTCACTAAATCTATACCAGTGTTTCTCAAAATGTTTGGTGTGCAACACCCTTTTGCTTTTGCATTTAAAAATTTCAAAAACCTCCCAAAAATGGGTATGTGTAGAAAAAACATGTTGTGATACATACATACACATTTGCAACAAAGTGCTGTAACATAACATCCAACTGCAACAAAGTGCCGCAACATCAATATCAAAAAAATTAAATCCATATTTTTTAAATACGTAAAATTTTCTGAAAATTATTTAAAAATAACAGTTTGGTTTTCAGAAAAAATTAAATGTCTGTTTATACAAGCAAAAATTATAAAAATCTACTGTCTGCATGTTTAAATCACAAAGAAAATGTCAATGTCAAAATGTTGAAGAATGAATACAAAAAAATCGAAAAAGTTACAAAACACATTTAAAAATTTGTTAAATGTGGAAAAATTATTATAACTTTTAAGAAATCTAAAACAATGAAATTATTGATGTAAAATATCAATAAAAACTGCAAAACATCTTGTAAAATGTCTATGAAATAGAAAAAATATCAAGAAATTTTAACAAAATTTTAAATATCTACAAAATCTAGGAAAATGTTAAATGAGAAAAAATGAGAAATGTTAGAAAAAGTGTATAAAAAATCACAAAACATAATGAAATTGTCAAAAATAGCATATCTTGAAAAAAATTACAAAATGTAAAGAAAGAATTCAAAAAAATTTAAAAATATGTTAAAAAGGTTAGCAAATCTGAAGAAATTGCAAAAATATGAAGAAAAATAATGTTGAAAAAATCACTAACTTTTGATAAAGATGGAAAAATTTGAAAAAATTCAAGTAAATCTGCTACCTATAATGTAGCAGGTATACATCAAGTCGGTTAGCCTTAATAGTTGGGCACCCTGAAGTTTAAGCTTCATTAATTTCATGGTGATTCGCCACTGGTTATGAGAGTTGTCTAGTACTGGAGATTATGATGTATTTATATATGCAATTTACAGAAGTAAAAAATTATCTGAATTTAGCTTGCTCCCCCCCACCCTAAATTTTGCAAACCCCTCTATGAGAACATTTGTTTGACAATTCAAACAACAATAAAAATATGTTTATAAAAAAAATATTGGTTTATTTTATCCAATTTTCTCTTTTTAATAAAAAAAAAAATTTTCAATGAGACTTATTTTCGGACAGCAGATAGCATATTTAAATAGTTGAGTTACATAATTGTTACAATTAAATATGAAATATTTAATTTTATATAAAAAAAATCTTGATTTGTTTAAATTAGTAAACACCAGCATATTTGCACAACGGCGAGAAAATATAACACATTGACAGTAGATGATTCTAAATGTAAATAAATTAGAAGCACCTGCTGCGACATTTAGAGCAAAATAATATTTGTAAACGCACTCTACACCACCACACCAACAAGTGCTAAGTGCGTGAGCAAAAAAACAATTCTAAATAATAATTTACGTATACAATATACAAGCATTCAATAAAAATAACTACCAATGAAAAACGTATCGTGTATGTGTTGAATCGTGTATATTAAAATAAATCATGCACCACAACAATAAAAATTATTTATACAAATTATAAAAACAACAACACCAAACCCAAATTTAATCAAAACAGTTTTAATTATTTTGATCAATCAAATAAATACAAATGACAACACCCATGCAGGCTTACCAAGTGGGCACCAAGGCTCGTGCTGTTCGGGTTTATCGGGGTGAGGCAAAGGTAGTACTAAAGTAACTTATATATTTTTAAAATAAAATATAACGGGGTTAAAATTAAAAATTAAAATGAATCAAATTAAATCGTGGTATACATAAACAAAATAATTAGAGGGATTTTTAGTGATCGTAGGCAATAATTGAACGAAAATTAAAAAAGAGAACAAAATCAGTATTATTAGTACAAAATGGCAGACTACTTTCAAGCGTGATCATTTCTTTTAATTTTTTATTTATTCATATGACATATAAGTGTAAGCACAATATATAAGGAGATGAGAATTAATGAATTATATTACATGAATTGAATGATTACAAGGGATTAATAAAATTAATATATTTTTCGGATCTATTCCTCAGGAGAGACAGTTAATTGTTTTGAATTATATTGGGAGAAATTATAAGGATTCGTTTTGTTTTAATTATTATTATTATATTAAATATATATATATATATTTTGTTAATGACGATTAATTTTGTAAATAAAATTATTTTCCCCGTTGGTAAATTTATTATATTAATTCGTTTTTAATAAATGTGTGGATGTGTAATTTGCAAACGTCGATTGTACTGTACGTTTGAATAAATTTCGTGTGTGAATTAAATAAAGTGTTAACATACCTCTGCACGGATCGTTTTTAAGAAGGAATTCATCTAAAGCAATCCAGCCGCCACCTACACGCACCATTACTGTACTACGAAGGATACGAACTAAGCGTAGCTTTTGGCTATCACCAAACTGAAATAAACATTGTTTTTAATAAACTTGTAAAACACATTTCTTAAACTGTTAATTAATAAAATGACTAACTCTGTATTTTCCTTCTCCAACTTGGAATACCCTGAATTTCTGTCGGCACGTGCACAACATAACCAACCGCTTGACCTCATCGTGGATCTTCTGTGCGTCCGTGTCTGGCTTCTTGTCCTCCCAATCAGGCCTGAGTGCCGCAATAAATTCTTTCCAGTCGATCAATCCTCGATTGTTGCGATCAAACATATCGGCGACCTCTTTCATTTCCAAACGATTCGTATCAAATTCTATGTTTAAAACCAAATAAATTATTTACATTCAAATTAATAATATTAAAATATTACTGGTGTTAATAATTCCATTGATAAAATCTCCTCTTGGAATCATGTTATCGTTGTTCTTGTCCATTTTCCTGAAGAGATCCGTGAGACGTGATTTCTTGTGGTTCATGAATTTCAAGAACTGAAAACAATTAAAGGTAATTACACTAAGTAACAATTTTTTTTAAACATTAATAAAAATAAAAATCACATGCCAAATTTTTCTACATGTTTCAGCCCTGCTGTTTTATTGCCATTACTTTTACCCCACCTTGGATTAAAAAAATATAAAAATGCGATTTGTAACATGAGATTTACTAAAAGTAGATATTTTTAAATAAATTTAAAGCTTACGTAAAAAAGTTTTACTTTAAAAAACGGAACCAAACCGATTGCCTTGAAGCAGTTACAGTACCGTTAAAATGAAAATACAGTGAAATCTCTAGTTGCGGACACCCCCAATAAGTGGATAACTCCTATAACCGGACAGTTTAAAATGCACCGGCATACATTTATATATTTATCTGATTTTATTTTATACAGACACCTTCAAAAAGCGGACAAAATCAGTTGCACTGTCAGTGTCCGCTTAACAGAGATTTCACTGAACAATCTAAAAGTCCAAAATATTTTTAATATAAATTTAAAAAATTCTGAATCTAATCACTATAAAAGCAACAAATTTAAAAAAAAATACAAAATATGAAATTAACCATTTACCTATTAAAAAATATTGAAATTGTTTGCTAAGAATTTTGACATAAAATTAAAAATAGTATTTATGATACTTACCCTCTTTCTCCAATCGTCCCATGAGAAGTTGTCGGCCCTCTCCTTCTCTCTCAGATAAGCAAGATGATTGTAAAGTTCTCGCTGCCTTTCCCATGAGAGCATCCATACATGGCGCCACTTATCGTATAAAAGTTTAACACGTGGACTCTTGAATTCCGGTTCAGCACTAAATTAACAATATTTCAATTAGCTAATATATTTGCAAAAACCATAGATGAATTTATTGTGTACGTCGAGAACATTTAGGTCAGGGTAGAAATGATAATTGTGTTCATGAAGGAACACACTTTTTTAAATGTTTAGTCTATAATTACAATAAATTTGGAATTTAGACTTTTATGACACAGATCATGCTATGAGGTTTTCTCAAACAGAAATTCACAGTAGCTTAACAATTTGAAATGAAGTAAAGAAAAATTTTTTTAGAAAAAAAAATGAAACAACAAAAAATCAATAATGTAATTATAAAATGTGAACGAAAATTTAAAACAAATCAATTTTGAAATAACATGATTTTGGAGATTCGAACATTTCCTTTTTTTAAAATGTTTTCAAAATTAAAATTCGGTAAGTAAGGCTTGAAACTAGAATCACTTTTGTTCTATTGGGAAAAGTTTACGCAACTTCTGCCATTATTTTATAGATAAATTCTATTTTGTAAAAATTAATTTTTATATATACTTTTTCAACTAAAAATTGGAACTAATCAATTTCAAAATTGAAATTGGAAATAATGGATTCCGACTTGTATTTAATCAAAATTTATCACTCATTACATATTTATTAAAACAATAATATTAGGTTTGCAATTCAATGTTATTGTAACATAGAAATGGTAAAACGCAAGAATACAATTTCTAAGAATTATTCAGAATTGTTAAAAAAAGTGCAGTTTTCTCAATTCTTTAATTTACAATGAAATTAGAAACCAGAATATAAGAGTTTCATGAGCCATTATCTACTAAATATTCAAAATATATACCACTTCTATCATAGTGATTATAGACAATGTCTTCGTGTCATTTTTCAATTGAAGAAGTATTTTAAGAAAATGAATCCATCAATCGTTTATTGAGACTTGTGACATGTCCAATGTTCAATGCAATCGAACAAGTCTGGCCAAGCGTAAAAAATCAATTTGAAATAGCTTAGTCTAAATTTGAAAAGGTTGTTTAAAAAAATATTAGAATAAAAAAAGTCACATGTGAATTTCTGCTTAAAATTCCTACAATTTTTACAATAACCAATTACCAATATTTACATTAAAAATGGATTTTTATAAAATGTTGGCCCAATGCAAAAAAAGAATTAAATGCCAATGATAAGAATGTATGTAATATTAAAATATTCAAATAAATTAATAAATTACAACTAAACATCTACAAACAAACAGTTACTTTTCTAGTACATTTTCATAAGTAATATAGCAATTGGTTTTTTGGTATTACCAATATTGATTCACTTATAAAAATATCTATAAACAAACCAACAGCTTTATTTGGCATGAGAATATATTTTTTGCATTTAAAATGAGATTATTTATTATAATACTCATCATAACAGACTATAATTATACAAATATTGTTAGGTTGGATATTTTATTGAAGCATGTGGGTTTCAAAAGTCATCATATCCACAAACTTTGTTCCCAAAATATCTATAATAATGACTAAATTTTAACTAAACGGTAAATTTGTTTCAATCTTGGACAATAGAGACAAAAGAAATAGCGTTTTTAATTTTTTACGTGTATACGCTCTTATATATGGCATTTAATGTGTAATTTTATGCAAAAATTGTATTCTCAATGTAAAAATGTATTTGGTGGCCATAAACACAATTGTTAAAATATTAAAACCTTTATTGTTATCTTTTTTTTATATTCAAGCTAAAATAATAACTGCAAAAGTAAATTGGTGTAACAATAATAAAACATCAAACTATAATCAGTTATGTTATCTAACCTGCCGGATGTGAATCGTGGCCCGTAATGGGGCAATTGCGGATCCGGGCTGATTTCTCTACCTGGACTGGTACGGCTGTAGAACATAGCAAACATGCAGCACACAAAATCATAATCTAATATCATCTATGCACAAATAAATATTGTTATTAAATAAAAATTAATACATAAACTATAAAATAAACAGATAAAATAGTTTTGTTTATATTTTTTCAGCATTTTAAAATAAATTATAATAAGTTGTAAAAACAGGGTGTATATAGAGTGTTGTTTATAATAGGTGTAAAAAACTTCGCCACCTTATTTGGAACGCAATTTTAAGATAAAAATTAAATTTTTATTATCTCTTGGGAAGAGATTATCATTTTTGTGCAATGGTTTTTCTTGTTTTAAATAATACATTTTTTTTTGATATTTCATACTCAAATGAAAAATCAAAATTTTTCAATTTCAGTACACAAAAATGACAAAAATTAAAACCATATACATTTTAACAATGTTTCTATTATTAATGTAAACAATAAGTTCTAAAAAAACTGTTATAATAAATCTGCAAATATAAACTATTTTATCTACTTATTTTGTTTTGATAATTAATAAAACCCACCATCATTTTAATATTTTGAGTTAACGAAAACAATCACAATTTTTGTCATTGCAAACAAAACGAGTTGTTATTGTAATAAAAATGAAAACAAGTCAATCAAATTAATACAATTTAAATGATAACTGAAAATAAAGATTAATTAATTTGTTAATGGTTAATAATACTGTCAATGCTCTATTTTTGATAACATGAAAAATGAGTTAGCAATGACGCGAGGTTTTTCAAAAGCATTTTTATATACTACAGCAATGCATCATTACTTATATTTATTATAGATTTCAGTCGATAAACATTTATTTAAAACGTGACTAAATGAAATGACTTCTTAAATAAATCGCAATATATAAATGATTTCTAAATATAAATGTTGATTCTATACAGGATGGACCACATAAAGCGTTATACATTTTTATCAGAAAAAAAAACTGAGCATTTAAGAAAAAATAAGAATAAACAAAGGTACTTGATTAAATATTATTTTAAAATGCATTTTTTACATTATTTTCAAGCAAACTTAAATTTGTAAAATGGAATATTTTTATACAAAATCATATTCTACGTTCAAAATAATATAATATAATAATCCTACTTAAATTTTACAAGGCTTTTATTTTTCAAAAATACTAAATTTTTTAGTTAAAACTTTATAACGCTTTAGGTAGGTTGTCAACCTTGTATACGACTGAAACTAATAATTCGAGTAATTACCACTGCCAAAAATAATAGAAATAATCATTCAAACCTTCGTTGTCCTGGATACAAGTCACGTGATCCCTTGAAGCTAGAATCAGGCAAAAAACAAAAGCAACGATCAAGCAAAATGCACAACAAAAAAGATTAAAGTTAATAAATAAAAATGTTAATAAAACACAAAAAAAGTGGTGCCGTTTGGGGTGCCAGGTAAATAGAACGTACCTTTGTTTGCGACCGAGATTGCCGTAGTCGGGTGAAGGTTCACGGATGTCATGCTGTGATCCTCGACTAGAATGAAGGAAGCAAGCAAAATAACAAAAAATGTTGTTGTTACATGCAGTAAGTGATACAAGTTAAAACAACACGCAGGTAACATAAAGATGTGTGATTCTGAGTGCGGGTACTCGTGAGTATGTGTGTGTGAGTGTGTCTGTGCATATTCGTGGGTGAAAACAATGTAACAGTTTGTATTATTTATGTAACAAAAACAATTAATAAATTAATATATCGGTTACAATCTTTTAATTTTAAAATATAAATTAATTTTAAAATATTCAATTTTGACAGTTTAAAATAGTATACCAAAATCTGTAACTAAACTGATGAACGCTGATTTTTTAAATCTTAGATTAATTAATGGTAATAATTTGTTAATCAAAATAAATCACATTACTAACCAATTTGTAATTTTTGTTATTATTGCCGTTTAAGATTTATGTATGCATCCAAATAAAGGGTATTTTTGTAAGTATTCCAACATCAATATCTCACAAAATCGTGGCATAACACAAATCGAATGGCAAACCATGTGATACCTCATTTGAAAGGTCCTCTTTATGTCAGTAATTCAACAATGCACATACTTTTTAATTTAAAAAAATACATTTTTTAAATATGTAGACGAGGGAAAACTGACACACATGTCAACATTACGTCAAAAAAATCCCCTTCAAGATAAAAAAATGATTGTTTTAAGATTTTCAAATGCATATTTCAAATTAAAAAAAAAAAATGTCGGGCATTAATAAAATTCACAACCAAATTACTGACTTTACATATGAAGTTTCACAAGATTGGTAATTTTATTTACAATTAAATGATTTTTCAAAGGTTTTTTATTTTGACCCAATTTTCTGAGATATCCTGGATGATGGTTTTGTGAAATACACAATATATAGATGCCAAGTGCACATTATTTAATTTAATTAAGGTGCAAAATTCTATCCCGGCCAAATATAAATATGTGTGGATCATCTTTATAAGCACACTATTGAAGTGAGTGAAACTTCTGAAACGTATGGTAGGACTTGAGTATACCAAAAATAAATAGTAAAAACAATATTGGCCCGCAGTACAAGACATTCATCAAATATGTCAATGATTTTGAATAACTCTGTATAACATAGCCAAATAAGTCCATTATTTTCAACAACGCTATACTAAATAACTAATACGTCCATTATATTTAACAAGCCCGTATAAAATATGTAAAATAAAAAGTTTTTGCAAAAACTTTATCAGATACCTAAATATGTCCATTATTTTATTTTGAACAATCTTGTACAAAATATATAAAGCCAAAAGTTTTTGAAACAAATTCATTAAATATCCGAACATGATAATTTTTTTGAAAAACCCTGTATGAAATATCTAAAATTATGCATTATTTTAAAGAATTCTGTAGAAAATTGAAAGTATTTAGAAGAAATAAATGAAATGTCTTAATATATTCATTATTTAGAAGAACCCTGCATATAGTTTCATCTCTCATGTCTGTCTGTCTGTCTGTCTCTGTCTCTAATGCATAGTCACTCATTCGTCCCCAGTCTAAAGAAGAAACGGTCTACCTACGTTTAAATGTCGCGAGGAAGTACTATACCTTAACTCCGTATCCAGAAAAATTAAAAATGTCTCTTGAATATCGTTTCATTTATCGAGCTCACTACCTCGCTATAAAACTTTCACTTCAAGAAGATTGAAAAATAAATAATAAACACATAATCAAATTAAATTAATTGAAATTAATTTAACAAGATTCAATAACAATAAATGTGATTGTGCTTTGAGACATTATAACAATTGTAAAAGATAAAAACATAAAATCACTTACATGGTAGTTTTTCCTTTGACAAACTTCTTGGAATCCTTGGTCTGCACGACCTTGATTTGCCTGGCTTTGCACACGCGGTCAACTTCAATCTGTCTCTTCTGAGTATTCTCCATGAACTCCTTATGATCAGCAATCAATCTTTCTGTGGTTGGTATGTCCATTGGAAGTTCTTCTTCTTTCAATGCCAATAAGGTATTTTCAAGCCCAAGAAGCCATGCAATCAACTCCTCCAAACATTCATCAAGATCTTTAAGTGAGCGCATGTGTGCTGATAATTTGTCGTAGCGCTGCTTAGCCCACTGTGACACTTCCTCCCATCGGGATTGGATGATGGTGATCCATTGTTTGATGACGTGGACCGCATCCGGATGAGCCCTGGTCAAAACTGATCGGGCCAATTCCAAAGTGCGATCTTTGTCGATTTCTTTTTCGCTGAGCTCAAGTTGGAACCTCTCGAGAATTTGCAATTGTTCGTAAGCCTGGGCCTCATCTTCCGGTGTATTTCCTGTAATTTGAAACAATTTGAATGCACATTTTAAATTCATACCAAATAAAAGAATACCTGCATATCTCAATTGTTTTTCAGCATTCGATAGCCACTCTAGTAACATATTAACTGATTTGTGGAGCTTTTCGGCTTCCTTTAAGGCCTCTTCCAATCGCGACGTACGTCTGTTGGTGAGCCTGGTGACAGTTTCCCAAAGACCATTAAGTTCGGTCAATTGAGTTCGAATAGTTGAGGCGTCGGTGAGGCTGGCTTTGATTTCAAGTTCGTGGCCAGTGCGCATAACAGACTCCATTTGGCTATTGCGGCGTTCAAGATCCTGCTCAAAGCTGCGATGCTGATCGACTAAATGACTGACAGTATCCAGATCGCCATGAACTGGTTTGTCTTCGGATAATTCTTTCTCCACCTGAATTAAATAATTGCATTGGTTTAAAAAATTATTTACCAAAGGCTTCTGAAAATACTCTGTTTCAAAACCGAGAAAAAATACTCAATTTTAGAGTATAATGACAATTTAACTAAAAGTTAACCAAAGAGAGTTTTAGATTGGGCTACTGTTTCGGCCAAAACTAGAAGAATGAAATATTCGGTTACGGTTTCGGTTTGACACTACTTATTTATAATTTTAAATATTCTGCATATCATACCTTTTTGAGCCATTGCAATAAAGCAGCAATGGCATCCTTGAATTGTCCAGAATATAGCAAAGCCTCTTCCAACTTTCTCTGCCTATCGACACTCTTCCCACAAACCGATGTCCATCTATTCTTCAAGTCAATCAACATCTGTTTGATAGTAGCCTCATCATTCTTGGGCGCTTTATCTTTCAAAGCCTTGCCCATCTTCATCGTGTTGTCATATGTACTTTGTTTAGCGGAGAGCGCCCTTTGGAAATCTTGATGTTTCGAAAGTCTTGATTTAATAATGTCAGGATTATTCCCGACGCTATCATCCATCTCATCCAGATGAGCCTCAGTTTCATCCAACCAGTTCATCAATCCAGACCAAGAATCGTGGAATTCTTTGGCTTCTTTATAACCCAAATCTAAAGCACGCGTACGCTCAGCTGATTTAGAAGCTACGCGTTCCCAGCGATGTTGCACGCTAATTAGCAAATTCTTGATAAGAATGACATCCTGTTTCTGACTGAAATATTTCAGATGAGTTCCCTTCTTATCCAAATTCAACATAATTTCCCTATGAGCGCTGACATCTTTTTGGAACAACTTGTGCTCTTCGATTTGATTCTGAATCGTTTCTAAAACTCTCGATACCGGCTTCAGGCTGGTTAAGTGTTTTTCTGCATTGGTCAACCAATCAACAAACGCTTGCAAGGCTTCGTGGAATTCTGTAGCTTCCTTGAGAGCAATTTCGAGTTTAATCTTTTTATCATTGGCACGAGTAGTGACCGATTCCCATCTTTGTTTCAAAGTACGCAAATTGTGTTGTAGATTTGAAGCCGTGTTAGAGCCTCGCTTCAAATATTCCTGACCTTGTGCCAAAACCGTTTCAACTTTAGGTCTATTTTCTTCTAATTCGTTATAAACTTCCATAAAGCGTTCCAATTGCTCGCTAGCCGTTTCCGGCAATCCACCGACTGGTTTGCTGGCTGCAATAATGCCGTCAACATCACCAAGCCAACTGAGCAAATCTTGAATTTCAGCATTGAATCTTTGCGCGTCAGTTAGGGCGTCTTCCAATTCTCTCTGTCTATCGGCAGCCTTCTGCATCAAGGCACGCCATTGCGAATTCAATGTGTTCAATTTGTCTTGTGTTACTGAAGCTTCATCTTCACCACTTTCAATTATTTGCCTGCCGGCATCATTCAATGTATCTACGCTTGTTTGGTGGGCCTGGATGTCATTTATTAAGACTTTAAGTTTAGCAAGTTCAACTTCTAATATTTGTGGATCTCCAGCAACCGGTTTGAGCTCGTCCAAAGTTTTATCGGTTTTGCTGATCCAGACCAGCAATTCGTTCAATGCGTGTTGGAATTGGCCTAATCTAAGCAAGGCATTTTCTAGTTGCCTTTGGCGTTCAACAATGCCGCGCAATAACTCATCCCATCTTCTATTCACTGCCAAAAGCGGTTCCTTGATGGCGGCGGCTTGATCCGCGGAGGTGCGTTCTGTCAATTCTTGCGCTTGTCTAAATTTTTTAAATAATTTTAAAATCTTTTAATGGTAAAGCTACAAATCAGCAAATTTGTAACTTTTGTTGTAAGTATTATGCAACAAGCAAATGCATAAAGCTAAAATGCATTAACATGCTTAAATTATATCTCGCCCAAATGGCGCCATATAATAGCAACCAATTTATGTTTGGCTTATTCGCTCTTGATTTTGAAGTAGTTGAAATCTTCAGAGCATTTTTAGTAACAGATAATTATTTTACATCGACAAAAATGTAACCGTCAAATTAAATTAATCATCATAAAATACGTTAGTTAAGACAATAACAGATGCAATTTCAATCTACGATTTTCTGACAAAATTTGTAAAAGGTTTTTGTAAACTTAGAAAAAGATTTATTGAGTCAAGTGTCCCTCTATGACAATAATTAAAGTCAACATCCTTGCATTGATATTTATTTTGAAAAAAAAAAAGTCAGAAAAAATCAAAGATCGGTTGCTCTAAGCTAAGGAACACATAAAAAGCAAAAAATCTGACACGGGTGTTTTGTCATAAGAAAACACTTTGCAATTACACACATTTAATTGACGCAAACTAAAAGGCAAAAAGCTTTCGATAGGTTGGCCGTCCTATGTACCGCAGGATTTTTTTGGCAACCGACCGAGGCATTAACAATTCACAATAGGCTTATGCAATAACTGGCAAAATAAACAACTCGCATCTAAAGTAATCTTGCCTTATAAGACTCCTGATCCGTTTTGGTATAGAGAAAAATAGAAGAGAAAACAAAAAAAAATACATAAGTTAGTAAAAAGAATCTATAACATGTTTAAAATAAATGAAAGTTTGAGATCAAAAATTGATTAAATAATTGTGTAATAATGTGCTAAAATAATTGATTCTAATCTAAAATTAAAATCTAATTATGTTCATTTTGATCAGAAACCATTGTTGGCCCAACGTAAGTCTAATATTTGACAAAAACAAATACTGTTATGTAATAAATATAATATGTTTTGTCATTTTTTGATCGCGTGTGATTTTGTATTCGAATATAATATATCCCTTTATTGGTAACTTACGTTGGACCACTTGTATGTGATTAAAAAAATATGTTGCACTGACCTGTTAAGTGCCTCTACTTTAACCATATGTGGATCGACCTCAGCCTTGAATCTTTTTAATTGTTCAATTTGTTTCTTCACGGCATCAATGTCGGTACCCAAAGGACCCATCTTTCCAAACTTGCTCTCGGCCTTCTCAAGAAACTCCAATAGATTCTAAATTTTATACAATCAGAAAATGGAAAGAAAAATGATTACAATAACGTATTACCTGTAAGGTTTCGTGGAATTCCATGGCTTTTTCCATAGCATCAATGAGATTCTCTTCACGTTTAGCATATAAAGCGGTGATGTTATCCCAGGCATTATCGAGATCTTCGATATGCTTCTTGACTTCTGGTTTATCAGGTTCGCCGCAAAGTTGCATTAATTTTTGACCTGATGTTCTGACCTGATCAACATGCGGTTTGGTATGATCGATTTCATGCCTGATTTCTTGCAAGGCGACTTGTTGCTTTTGAATTGCCTTGGGTTCAACAGCTGGTGGTTCTTGTGATTGCAGCGAATCCTCTAATTCGCGCAATTGGGCCATAACGGAATGCAATTCCTTCCAGAATTTTTCGGCAGCCGCCAAGGTATCCTCCAATGATTTTCCGCGCTTATTGGTTGCCTTTTGAACATCATCCCAAAGATTTTTGAGCTTTTCAAGTTTGCGTTTGATGTCTTTGATAGCTGGGTCAGATCTGTTGGCCGCCTTATTGATCACATCGTCGGCGGCTCTGCGCACAGCTGCGTAAGCTTCCTTGCGTTTGTCTAGATCGCCCTCCAAAGCTTCGTTATCATCAATTTGGTCGTGTATTTTGGGTGGATGAGCTGATATTGGTTCTAAATTATTGACTTGATCGGCTGTATTCGACAAGGCTCGTAGCATTCCTTCCAATTTATCACTGAATTGTGAGCTTTCTTGTAAGGCTTGTTCCAAAGCTTGTTGGCGTTCGCGTAATTCTAAACGCAATGCTGCGTATCTTCCATTGTCCCTGTCGATTAATTCCTGTACTTTACTACCGTCATCATCATTGCATAAGCGGATCAAGGCTTCTCCGGTTTTGTTCAACTTATCTACTAAAGGTTTGTGTTCATTGATTGATTGCAGGAACATTTCATTTCGGTCCTGTTGCTGCGCTATTAAGTCGGGTCTCATTGCAGGCATTGAAAGCATAGATACTTGCTCTTCCATATCACTCAACCAATTTGACAATACCGCATGGGTGTCATGGAAATGTTCAGCTAATGGCAAAGCTTGTTCTAGTATGCCAAGGCGATCACTGCTGAGGGCGCTTACTGTATCCATGGTTTCTCTCAGATCTTCCATCTTTTCTCTAATTATGGTTGTATCTTCACTAGGCGGTGATTCTCGTAGTACTTTTTTGGCGGTCGAGAGTACATCACGCACTCTACCTTTCTGACTAGATATATCGTCATTTAATGCCTTATGTTCTTTTAGTTGCACCCTGATGAGATCTGGATCACCTGATGGTTTTTCGGCATCGCGTATCTGATTCTCAACTTCTCTGAACCATTCCAGCAATTCATCAATATCACTGGTGACTTCTAATGCGCGTTGTTTGCCTAGATGAATTCGCTCGGCACGTCTTTGAATTTGCTCAGCAATAGCATCGAATCTTCTGTTATCTCTTGTAACTAAACCTTCAATGGTGGAAGCACCTTCGCCTGGGCTGGCCTGACATAATTGCGGTCCTACTAAATTGATAGCTTCTAGCACAGGTCTTAATTCTTGTAAATCGACCTCCAATCTAGCAATTTCGCCCTCATGCGGATCTCCTGATTGTAGTATGGCTTCAGCACCTTGCATCCATTCGACCAAGCGATTATGGCTATTGTGGAATTGTTGCACCAAAGGCAGCATATCTTGCGCATGCTTCAACAAATCGGCACCGCGCGATGTTAACTCATTGTATCTTCTCTGCAATGAGTCCAATTTGTCTTTAAGTTGCAACGCCTCATCTGATGATATGTGGCGCATCAATTCCACTCCAGCATCAACAGTGCCATCAACATCACCCTGTCTGCTACTAATTTCTTCTGTTAAATCAGCCAAACCGTCCATCTGTTCTAATAATTTATCGGTATGCACAGCTAGCACCTTATAGCGACCCAATTTAGCTTCCATACTATCCATCCAAGCGGCCAAATCTTGATAGGTCAAAACCAGATGCCTCAAGCCTTGCCTAGAAGCTGTCAATAAATTGCCCAGCTCCTCACTGGCTTCAACCAAATTACCATAGCGATCTGTCACTTCTGTTAATTTATCAGCCAAGCCTGTAGCCTCATCTTCTCCAACTAATGACATCAAATTGGACGCAACATCGGCAAGCTCGTTGAAATCAGGCTTCTTACTCAAAATATCGCTATGTAATGCATCATGTTCTCTAATACGTGCGTGAATCTTTTCCTCGTCAGTTGGAATGAGCTCCATATCTTTGATTTTCCTTTCACTTCTATCCAACCAATCCTGCAAGGGAAGAAGTTTATCCAAAAATTCCTTAGCTACCTTCATAGCCTGCTCCAAATCCAAAGTACGTCTCTGGGCCCCCTCAGTCAAAGCATCAAATCTTCCAATAAGATCCTTCAATTGTTTCTCAATGGCTCTACGCTCGGCTGGGTCGGCTTCTTTTGCAATTTCATTGCCCATGGTAAATAATGAAGACATTGATTGTTGTCTATCTAATAGCATCTTCTTTAGGAATTTCTGCTCTTGCAACTGCGCCTTTACGACCTTATAATCGGCCGATGGAGGTTTCTGATTGGCAACCAATTCTTCAGTATCTGTCAACCATTTGGCCAATCCGTCGAGTGCCTCTTGGAATTTACCAGATTGCAACAAAGCGACATCCAATCTGCGTTCGCGTTCGTTTAATCTGTCCTTCAAATCGTTCCAGCGATCATTCATTTTTTCCAAGTCCTTTTCCAAAGTGACGGTATTAACTCCAGGGGCTGCCGACTGTATAAGACCTTGACCGCAGCGATTGCTTTCATCTACTACTTTACCCAACGGATCAAACGCTTTGGCTCTGAATTTTTTGATTTCCTGTTGTTGCGCGCGGATTGCGTCAACGTCAGTGCCTACTGGTTTCATTTTGCGCACTTGTTCGGAAGCATCTTGTATGTTGTCCATGATTGATGCGTATGTTATGTAGAAGTTTTCAAGCTTTTTCAGCATGATATCAAGTTCTTGTTCTCTTACACGGGCACGATCATCAAGCTTACCTGTTTGGACGAATAACACAAATATTTCAAATATTTTTGAAACATAAAGAAACTTAAAAAAAATGTACGTAAAAGTCGAAAGATTTAAATTACAATAAAATCACAGTTGAGATATCAAAAATTAAAACATTTTTTTACAAAAGGCTTCAATTCTTCAACAAAATAAAAAATGTGAACATGTCCAAACCGTTTTAATCGATTTTGCAACTATATGGGCATTTTGTTAAAACGCATAATTTAATTTGCAAAAGACTTTAATTATTGACTAACTAGCCAATCAACACACTAAAAACATAAAATGAACAAACTATACTGCGTTTAGAGAAATCAACCACCCCAAAAGAGTTGAAGAATACCCCAATGTTTATTCGCTAGATTATCAAAAAACTTAAGATATGATTTGCAAAAAGTTACTTATTGATATGTTTATTTTGAAAATTATAAGAAGATAAGACTTCAAAGGTAGGATTTCTAGGCGGTCAATAAATTTCGATAATTTAAAATAGAAAGCTTACCCAATTGTCTCTTAAGGCCATCAACTTGTTGTCTGGTTTGTGCAGTATCTGGAGCAAATCCACTGTCAACTAGCCTTTCACCAGCACTAATAGCTTCATTGGCATCATCGGCTGCTTTGTTTAATTTGATCGTCAATTTACCAACTTCATCAATTTGCACGCGCACTGTCTTAACATCTCTAGCAGGAGGTTTCATGCCATCCAATTCAGCCTCCAATCCACTCAAATCGTGGGACAAAGCCTTAACCTGATCATTGAATTGAGTAACAGCTGTGGCGGCCGATTGCAAATCAGAACAACGATCGTCCAATTTGGATTGCAGATCGTTAATGCGATCACCAATGGTATCAACTTCATCGATCAAATGATGCCCATCAATACCATTATCTTGAGCTTCATGGCACAAATCTGTAGCTTGTTGTTTGCACGATTGCAGAGGTTTCTTAAGACTACCAACTTCATCACGTAACGTTTTGATCCTTTCAAGAAGTTTTGGATCTCTGGCCGCGCCCATCGAGTCGTGCGATGCCAGTTTATCCTCACACCTCTCTAAACCATGCTGCAGATCTCGAACATTCTCATTGAAATCTTGCAATTTTCTCGCCTGATCTTCAAGTGCCTGAGTGCGGGCAATCAAATCATTGTTAAGTTTGTCCCAGCGTTCCTTCAAGGTGGCAAGTTCGTTATTGACAATGTCCTTATCAATGTCACAGGCAGATAGGAAGGTGTCTCCTAAGGTACGGGTATTTTCAAATTCTCCGGACTTCTTCCAAACATCATTTCTGAAAGTCTGCAACTCTTTCAATTGTTTCTCGATATGTTTGCGTTTAAATGATGACGGTTTGAGGCTGTCCAGTTTATCTTCGGCTTGACGCAACCATGGTAGGAAAGTGTCTAATGCACGGTAATATTTCTTGCAATGTTCCAAACAGGTTTGCAATCTGGTTTGACGATCGACAGTTTCTTTTCGTAGTTTATCCCAAACTTGTTGTATCTTATCGAGATCTCTTTGTAAATTTCTTGTATCGCCTTTGTTATTTCTTGCTAAAATATCGCGTCCTTTATTGATTAACATTATGACTTCATGCTCGCGTGATAGAACCTCCCGATAGATTGGTTCATGGTGTGTTAGCTGTTGTTCCAGTATGTCTCTATCGGCTGATACCAATAGTCTTTCAGATAATGAGCCGAGTTCGTCTGATAGCCAGCCTAACGTCTTAGCACACGATGCTTCGAATTGTCTTCCATCGCGTAAGCTGTTTTCAATTTCAGCCTTGCGATGGTCCAATTTCTTCTGCAGAGCATTGTATTGTCTTCCGATTGCTGCTAATTTGGCTTGAATGTCGGCTCTTGATGCGGGATCACTTAATACGTCGCATAATTGAGCTCCTGCTGTTTCCAAATCAGCTAACAACGGCCTTTGCCCTTCTAGTTGTCTTTCCAGATTCTCAATCTTGCGCAATTGTTCTTCAGGATCTTTGTCCAAAGGTAGTTCGTCTAAACTGTCAGAAATTCCCTGCAGGGCATCACGTAGTCTAGTCAGCTGTGCATCAAATTCTCTACTGGTATCAGCTGCGGCGCCCAACGAATCAGCACGTTCCTCCAGTTTTCCCAATAGATCAGCCCAACGTTTCTGAATGTTTCCTAATTTTTCATTTACCTTGCGTCCATCATTGCTGTTAGTATCAACAAAAGTAAGTACTGAATCACCAACATCAATTAAATGCTGAAGTTGCGGTTGTTGAGTTCTAAATTCTTCCCTAAGCACTTGGACTTGTTGCACTTGTGATTGCACCATTCTGGGATCGCTTGAAATTGGTCCTAAGACCGTGAACATGCGATCTTTCGAAGCCAACCATGATGATAACGAGTCGTGCGTGTCATGGAATTCTTTCATATTTTCCATGAAACGTATGCGATCTTTGCACAAATCGTTCAGACTCTTCCATCTTGAAACTACATCTTCTAATTCATCATTCAAATTATCAGCACCTATAGCACCTGGCTTGCGACGTATTATTTCTTTGATTTGAGTACGCGTCGAATCTAGCAATGATTGTTTCTCGTACATTTCCTCAAGTACCTGTTTTAATTGGCGATTCACTTTATCGGCTTCGTCTTTGTTGGATGGAACTGTATCTTTCGGCATTTGTCTTTGAATTTTATCGAGGAAGCCGCTTAATGTTTTAAGGTTTTCTAATTGTTTCCTAACTTCGTCCCTGATAGAATCGATTTCATTTTGACGGTCGTTTATTTTGACACCTAATAGTGAATAACGGTTGTTGATTTCGGCCAGTTGTTGTTGCACTGGGGATAGCTCTTCAAGATGGAAGCCGTCTTGGCTGCTGCGGCGCGATGAAAAGCCGCTTGATACGCTTGGTGATAAGGGGCTCAGAGCCTTGGTTGGTGATGGTGATCGGCCATCTTGAGATGAACGACGCACTAGAATGAATACAGACTAAATACCAACTAATGAAGTATAGAAATAAAACTAAAGCGTATCGTAGGAATTGAGCATACAAAAATAAAATCAAATATAAACAAGAACAAATTTACTTACATGGACTCGGTCGTTTACTGGGACTGTAGACATTACTTCTCCTCCTGCTGGGGGAATCCGGTCTTTCGCCACGCACCAAACTGTCGTACATGTTGCCAACATCATTAATCTTATCAATGGTGTTCGCATAATCTCTATACTCCTTAGAAATTGGCTTCAATTCTTCACTTTGCTTCTGAATAATTTGTATATCCACAGCCACTATCTCCAATCGACTAACTTTGGTCTCCATCTTACTTAACCAGCTGTTAACTTGTTCCCGCAGAGTCTCATAAGCATTCAATTGTTCAGCGCGTTGTTTACTCAATTTTGCCTTTTCATCAAGCATTCCATTAAGATCCCTCCAATGATTCTCCATCGATTTAATGCGATCCCTAACTGGAGCTGTGTCTGTTACATCGCGTTTATTGACTAAATCCTTTCCACCTCTAATAGCTTCTTCAAATAATGGCTTCTTGTTATCGCGATTAGCAGCAACTTCCTGCATTCTGATAGCGTATTCTTCAATTGATAATTTTGAAAATTCACGGGATTCGATGATTTCGATAATGCTGCTGTACCAATTTTCGAATTGGTCGGATTGGGCTAAGAACAGACTTAGTGATTCGTGGACCTCGTGTAAGAATTGACCTCTCTTTTCAGTGCGTTCTAAAATCCTTTCAAAACGCATTTTAACGTCTTTGAGTTTGTCTTCAATTTTTTTGGCAACGCGTGCATTGCTTGTGGATGAAATCAATTCACTTGCTGATAAATAAATGGAATCAATTGATGAGATGTGAGTGTCGATGTCGGATTGGTAGACTTGATGTTCCCGAATTTGTTCTTCTAATCGTTCTTTTATTAAAGAAGCTGGGCGTTGAATATTTTTGAATTCATTTTCTGCAGATGATAGCCAAGAGACTATATTATCGAGAGCGTCTTGCACTCCTTGTGATTGGACTAGAGCTGTGTCGAGTTCCTGGCATCTATCTGCCAACGCGTTTTTCAATTGATTGTATTTATTTTCCAACTCATTCACCGGCTCTTCAATTCTGGCTATTTCTGATGGTGATATTTGGCCTTCCAATGAACGTAGTAAGGATGCAGTTGCCTGGAAATGAAAGTATTAATTGTGCCTGTTAAATATTTCTAAAAATCATCTTACCGATTTTGCGGCATCGATGAGTCTTCCATTAGCCACAAACTCGTTGTTTAAACCTTTGGCCTTGTTGAGCTGTTCTTCAACTGTTCTTGGATCACCACCAATCGGCTCATTTAGTACCTTGATGGCCCTAGGTTCGGCATCTCTTAGCCATGCTCTTGCTTTATCTATAGCATCATTGTATTCGCGTTGACGTCCACCCACTCCCGACAATCTATCAGATAACATGTTGGCGCGATGTTGCAGATCTCTGTATTGTTGCGTCACCAATGAAACTTCGCTGCGGACTGGTGATTCTTGCGCAGATAACGGTTCGATGTGAGGTAAGCGTGATGGTAGTGTAGTACGGAACTCGTTCAGAACGTTAAGATAATCCTAAATAGGTTTTATTAATTGAATTTTTAAAGGCCACATGTCACAATTTGGAATTTAGGTTAATGTTGCAAACGGGATAGAGTTAAAATTTTGCGCAAAATATAGATGGCGCTAATTTGAACCATGTGATAAAGAAAATTAAAAAAGTAAAAAACTGATAACTGATAAGTACAAAATGAACGCATCACTGCTATTGTTATTTGACTTTTGACCTCAACAAAACGTAGGAGTAGTAAGGTAGTAAGCAAGGAAATATTGTTCAGTTGATAATCTGTCTACTGAGCAACATAAAATTCCTCAAAAATGCATTCTCGTCATTATTGTAACAATAATAAATATAACTCACCTTGGATTCATCTACAAATTTCTGAGCTGACATTGTTATAAATCTGAGATCGGCTTGATGGGCAATAACATCGGAAACAAACTCCTTGGTACTATCAGCGCTGCTATCTAACCTTTGCAAATCACTCAAAGCACGCTCTTTATCCTCCAAAATCCTTCTAGCCTTACTCAACCAATTGGAGAAATTGGTTAGTTCGCCATTCAGTTTATGCAACTCATCCCTGGCGGTCAACATGCGTCTAATCAAACGCTCAGATCTATCATATGCCTTATCATATCGAGTTTTCAAATTTCTTCCGTTCTTTTCCAAAGTGGAAACCTCGCTCTTAGATAAGAACTCTCCCGCGGTTAAAACGAGCTGCCTGATTTGGTCCAGGCAATGCGATACCGGTCCAGAATGCTGTTCTAAATCGTCCTTAACCTGTTTCATGGTATTGATTTGATTGCGCAATTCCTCCTCAACTTCATGGAGAACATCTTGCGATGAGATTTTATCCTCGATTTCACCAATCCATCTTAACAATTTTGAGAGGGCTTCATCACATAATTTATATTTCTCTTCAACGGCTTGCTGTAAATTGTATTCAATTTAGTAAATGTGCGCAATGTGCAATTTGGGGAAATTAAATTCAACCACAATCTGCCGATAATATATGCTGCCGCATGCAATTTTACCTTTAATTGAAGCGCAATGCATTTGTTTTTGGGTGCTGCCTGCATACTTTCGCTATAGCACTTACCTTCGACTCTTATAACTAGTAACTTATTAACTAATTGTCTTAAATGCTAACATACAGATTCTTCGAAGTCGGTTGTTTTGGTTTGGGTCGTTTGCAGATGGGTGTGTGGAGGCATGGCCAACCAAAGACACGATTCATAACCAAAAAATAAATTAATTTTATTGTGAGACTGTTCTATAAACTATTTTTTTAGAAATATTAAAATCTTCGGTGGATAAAACCGCTAAACGATCGATTTAATACATTCCAAAAATATGGGTGCTCATTCAGAACATTTTCGTTATTGTATAGCTTCATGATTTATTCTAAAAGACTATTGTGAGTGATAATTAGGTTTAATTTATTTAGCAAAGCTAGCTCAAAACAATGCAACCATTTTAATAGTGCATTTTATTACTAAAATTGTTAGAAACTTTGTCACAATCTCACCTCATACTCACCTAATAGTCTATAATTAATTTCAGTCCAAACAAATCGAAGGAAATTATTTAATAAAACTGACTTGAAGAAAATTCGATTTTTTTTAAATTCATGGAATGACTTGACCTTAATCTTCTTTGTTCTTGAGACATCATATATGCAAAAATTGAAATTTAATGTGCAATTTCTAAAAACTTGAGGACAAACCATAGCAGACGATTATGGAAGCAGGCAATAAAAAAAATTCGAAACGCGAAAAAGCGGGATAGAATCACACCCGAGGTCTTTAAAGTGGTAGTCAACAGATGTCCAAAAGTCCTAAAAATCATTTTCAATCGTTTCCTGATCAAATAGAATAAAAAACTGACACACTAATACTGATAAAGAACCTACAAAACTTTTGTTAAAGAAACTTGTATTCTCAAGAAGCTACTGAATAAACTTGCGAATAAAATATTCCGTAACAGTATTACATGATTAGTTCTCTGATTAAAAACTTACTAAAGTAATCGTAGAAAAAATAAATTTCGTGGTGTCCCGGTTATTTTCAATATCAAGAATTCCGAATGCCGCACGGTGAGAAGACAGTCAAATCACTGGAGAGCTTTGAAAACTGAAACTTATAATCGAGGCCAGTTGCAGTTTCCTGGAGGAAAATAACACCTGATAAGTGAGTGAACTCGTAAACATATTAATATACCACTTTACAGCGTTCAAATAACGCATTTCAAAACTAGCCTCCCGCCCCCGGTGTAAGATGCCAAATGGGCGGCTAGAAACCGGGTAAGGTTTTTAACGAAAAAGCCCAAACTTGCAACATACAAGAGAAAGTCATACTATCGGACAGAAGCCAGGAGACGTTCTCCTACAGAATCAACGGCGCTATGTGAGCTAAACAAGATAGAGCTGTGCACCTAGGCAGGAACGTAAACATAAATGAGCTGTTACATTGCATATGCTGCAGAAAGAGCAGACAAAATATCAGCTTGAAACCCA
>JARJEC010157721.1:0-11039 GCA_030264575.1 Tachinus sp. AB-2021 | reverse complement strand
TTAGTTGTGTGCAACACGTATCAAACACATTCATATCTTAAACATGGTTTTGACCTCTACTATGTGATACTTCATTATAAGAAATAAATAAAACAAAAATTATTATGTTTTTTAACCACAAAAATTATTTATTTATTAAAAATAAAAATGAACGAGACTCGAGTTTGGGTGGTCGAGTTTAAGTGGTCACTTATGAGCTCCATAAGTCGTAACTCGAGTCGCGTTTATTTTTATTTTTAATAAATAAATAATTTTAGTGGTTAAAAAACATAATAATTTTTGTTTGATTTATTTCTTAGATTCATATCTGTTACTGCGGGAATTGCAAAGTGGCAAATACTGCTTTTTAAAAGTATCAGTTAGTAATTAGCGCCTGCATGATGCGCAAGTATTAACGAATTATTTATTGATATGTTCAATATTTATATCACTTTAATTGAAATTATTAACAATCTTTTCCAATACGTAAAACTGTCGATATGTATACACTGTATATCTCTGCTTATATAACAATTTTATTTTAATTTTTTGTTCCGTTTAAATATTTAAGGAATAATTTTTTCTTATATAAAATATTACTAAGCGACGTTTTTCTGATAAGGGTGGTTATTACCCGATTGCATAATATTGGGTTGTACTAGATTGCATAATAGAACCCCTTATTATGCAATCAGTATTGAAAAGTTGAGATTTTTACGTTATTAAATTAATAATAATTTTTAATTGAGTAAAATATTAATATTTCAAGGGTTGATAATAATTTTGAGTATACTTTACTAAAATCAAATTAATATTTTTGTGAGATAATTGTTATTTAAGTCGAACTAATAATTTTTAAATAAATAATTTATTATTTACTGCTATTAGGGATGGTTTAGGTTTAGGGATGGTATTAAAATTTTGATATATGGTTATACAGTAATACTCATTCAATTGTTTCCTTAAATACAATTTAAAGAAATAAAAATAATGCGTTATGCTAGCTGTGGATTTTAAGGGATGAACAATATTTTGCCAAATTTAAGAAAAAAATGAATATATTAATAATAACTAGGTATATTCTATAATTTAATATTATTTGCTAAGAAATGAAAATGTTGTACTTATGGAAAATACGAAATTTAAGGGACGAAAAATATTATTGTCAATTTAAGGTGGAATTAATTGCATTAATTATAGACACAATATTATATTTATTTTTAATTTGATATTTAAAGAAATAGAAATAAAGCACATAAGGGATGAATAATATTAGAGACAATTTGAAGGAAAATTAATTGTATTAATTATAAATACAATTATATATTTTTTAGTTTGATATTTAAAAAACTGAAAATAGGGCAATTTGACCACTACAGAAAATTAAGGGATTTAAAATATTTGGGTCATTTTGGAATATAATTAATTATTATTAATATAAAAAATGTATAATAACAAAAACAATATTTATGTCTACAATACAATTCCTATAACCCAATTTGGATTTATGCCAAAAAATCATCTTTTAGCTATCCTCATATCTAACTTCCAAACAACGCATCTTGAGGGCAGGTAGTCCAGTGTCTTAGTCAGTGACATAAACAAGGCACTCGACTCCATTTGGCACATAGGTCTACTTTTCAAATTATTAGAACTGAACGTCCCAGACCTAATTAAAATTATTAACTCCTTAAAAAACGAACAATCAAAGTCCGGCTAGGTACCTCTTACTTCAATCCTATTTCTACAGAGCAAGGTCTTCCTCAAGGTTGCCCTCTATCTCCTTTTCTATATAATGCCTACTGTCATGATAGATATAATCTTATTCCAAACATCTTTAACACAGATTCCTACCTCTTGCAATACTCCGACCATACCACTGAAGTATCTCATGCCAAATCACTTCAAAATGCATAGAACAGCTCCAAACCATCCTAGATAGCACCCAACGCTGGTTAAATAAGTGGCGGTATGGCTAATTCCTCAAAACCCCAACTTCTAATCCCATACCAAAAAATAAAAGAAAATTTCCCAACAATAAAAATGAACCATGAATCCTTAGCTCCTTCATATCTTTGCAAGTATCTCTGATTCACCTGGATTCTAAACTGAGTTTCAAACCTTACACCGGCTCCATAAAATCTACTATCAAATCTGACTATCCTTCCTTAATTTTTCTCGACTTCAACAAGGTATCACTTAATAATCTTAATGTTGCAGAAAGATTGTCTCTCCGATAGATCACAAGAATCCGACATCCCAATAATCCATCCAACACCCTTTTGTATGAGAAAACAAACGTTATCCCAGTTCCTGAGCGACTCTACAAGCTCCAAGGAAAATTTGCAAACAATCCCAATAACCTCAAAATCTTTGAAAAACTTATAATCCCTAGAGATCCAGCAATTAATGCAACATTTGAAAGTCCTACCCTCTCATTATATTAGCACATTCTCACACTCAATAACATGAATTAAATCATACATCTTCATTAAATCATTAAATCAATGCTTTTCTTATGAACTTTTTTATTTTAACTTAATGCGAAATAAAAGTGGCATTTGGCTGAAAGACTACGGCCTATAGCCGTTTGACAATACTCGATAAATGCTATACATATTGTAAATAATCGTAATAGTTTATAACTATGTTATTTTATTATATATACATAAATATATTTTTTTATTCATTATTTAAAGAAATAGAAATTGAGCATATAGGCGATGAAAAATATTAGAGTCAATTTAAGGGAAAATTAATTGTTTTGATTATAAATACAATTTTATATTTTTTAATTTGATTAAAACAAAAACTGGAAATAGAACAATTTGTTCACTACAGAAATTTAAGGGATGTAAAATATTTGGGTCACTTTGGAATATAATTAATTATATTAATAATAAAAGCAATATTATATTTTTAATGTGATATTTTTGGAAATGGAAATAAAGCATTTAGCTAACACAACTTGAAATTTAAGGGATGAAAAATATTAAAGTAAGTTTAAGGTAAAATTAATTGAATTAATTGTAAAAACAATTTTATATTTTTTAATTTGATTTAATGAAAACTGAAAATATAAGAATTTGTTCATTACAGAAATTTAAGGGATCTAAAATATTTGGGTCAATTTGTAATAAAATTAATTATATTAATAATAACAGCAATATTGTACTTTTAATATGCTTTTTTGGAAATAAAGCATTTTCTTTGCTGCAGAAATTTAAGGAATATATTTTTTTAGTCAATTTGGAATAGAATTAATTATATTAATAATAAATTCAACATTATATAATTGTATTGATATTTTTTGTCAATGGAAATAAAGCATTGGTAGCTATAGAAATTTAAGGGGTAAAAAATATTAGAGTCAATTTAAGGAAATTTAATTGTATTAATTATAAACACAGTTTTATATTTTTCAGTTTGATATTTAATAAACCTTAAATATAGCATTTCAACAAATTTAGGTTAGGATGAAAAATATTTGTATCAATTTGGAATAAAATTAATTATATTAATAATAAAGACATAATTATATTATTATTAAATTTTAAGAAATGAAAATAAAGCATTTTGTTTGTTATGGAATTTTAAGGGCTGAAAAATATTAGAGTTATTCAAATAAAAAATAATTGTTTCAATTATAAACATAATTTAATTTTTTTTGTTTGGTACTTAAAGAAATAGAGCATTATTTTGCTGTAAAAATTTAAGGGGTGAAAAATATTTGGTTTAATTTGGAATAAAATTAATTACATTGATATTGACATATATTTATAATAAATTTTAAGAAAAGAAAATAAAGCATTTTGTTTGCTATAAAAATTTAAGGGATGAAAAATATTAGAGTTCATTTAGTGTAAAATTAATTGTATCAATTATAAACACATTTTTTATTTTTTGTTTGATATTTAAAGATAAAGAGCATTTTCTTTGCTGTAAATATTTAAGGGATGAAAAATATTTGGTTCAATTTGGAATAATATTAATCACATTAATAATGACATAATTGTATTTTTAATAAATTTTAAGAAAAGAAAATTAAGCATTTTGTTTGCTATGGAAATTTAAGGAATGAAAAATTTTAACGTTAATTTAATGGAAAATTAATTGTTTTAATTATGAACACAACTTTATATATTTTTTTTGATAATTATAGATAAAGAGTATTTTGTTTACTGTAAATATTTAAGGGGTGAAAAATATTTGGTTCAATTAGGAATAAAACTAATTATATTAGTAATGACATAATTATATTTTTAATAAACTTTAACAAAACAAAGCATTTTTTTGCTACAGAAATTTAAGGGATAAAAATATTTAATTTTAAGTTAATTTAATGGAAAATTAATTGTTTCAATTATGAACACAACTTTATATATTTTTTGTTTGATAATTGAAGATATAGAGTATTTTGTTTGCTGTAAATATTTAAGGGGTGAAAAATATTTGGTTCAATTTGGAATAAAATTAAATATATTAGTAATGACATAATTATATTTTTAATAAACTTTAAGAAAACAAAGCATTTTTTTTGTTATGGAATTTTAAGGGATGAAAAATATTTAATTTTAAGTTAATTTAAGGGAAAATCAATTGTTTTAATTATAATCATAATTCTATATTTTTTTCTTTGATACTTAATCAAATAGAGCATTTTGGTTGCTGTAAATATTTAAGGGGTGGAAAATATTTGGTTCAATTTTCAAATAAAATTAATTATATTAATAATGACATAATTATATTTTTATAAATTTAAGAAAACAAAACAAAGCATTTTGCTATCTATGAAAATTTAAGGGTTCATTTATTATCAATATTAGAGTTCATTTAATATAAAATTAATTGTGTTAATTATCAACAGAATTATATATTTTTTTGTTTGATATTTAAAGAAATAGAGCATTTTGGTTACTGTAAATATATAAGGGGTGAAAAATATTTGGTTCAATTTGGAATAAAATTAATTATATTAATAACACAATTGTAATAATTTCTAAGAAACGAAAAATAAAACATTTTGTTTGCTATGGAAATTTAAGGGATTAGACATTAATAATAAACAGAAGTTTGTATTTTTAATATGTTAATTTTAATAAGTTGTTTTTAATGGATGTTTATTTATAGGGTGGTTTTATAATGCTCGCAGAAGGTTGGCGGTTGCATCATTAGAATGCCACAATTTTTCTGTAAGGGAAAGACGTTTATAAATATAATATTCAATATAATATACATTGAATAAATTAAATATATCAATACAATTGATACATTCAACTTATTTCAGGTTGGTACTCACGCAGAAACAAGATAAGACAAGCGTACGCCGAGCACAATAATCTCATCTTATTTACCATTGCAGTTCCCGGATAGCCTTCACGGTTAGAAGATGGGAGAAGTGCGCACTTGATAAATCCCTAAATTGAAGTGAAAATATTCCAGAAGAAGACGAATAAACCAAGGTAAATAATAACTAAGTAAGTGATTTACAAAATTTATATATTTTTCTCCGATTCTGTGTTTTAATTGGGTTTATTTTCAATAATAATTATTATTCGCAATGGAAAATGGTTGATGGAATATTGATTATCATATAAGTATTATTATTGATTCTAATGTAATTGCAATTCAAATTATGTTTGATTTATATTAATTTTATCTTCTTAATATGATAATATTTATTTGTTTGGGTTTTAATTAATATTATTAATTAAATATTTTCAATTTATGAATCATTGTCTTATAATTTACATTATTTTTCATACTTAATGTACATCGGGTAATATCAATAATTTTTGTATGCATTCCTATACAAATAAATCTTGTTTTTTTTATGGTGCCAATTTCAAGCCTTACTAAATACTACATAAGGGTAGTTTAGTGGGAGAGGCAGAAAACTACTCGAATTTTTTTTTTACATTTTTAAATTTTAAATTTATTCTTTTCTTATATTGTATTTTCTTGAAAGCTCATAAATGATTTTCAACCCCTAAATTTGAGCTTGATACTTTAGAAAATGTTTTAAATATAAATATTGATTTTTATTTAGAAATTATATTAAATCCGGATTAGTACCTAGTAATATTAAGCTAATTTTATTTATGTTGTCTCAACATTATCTCCAGTTTATGATACTAAAATGTCAACAACATAAATATATGTTGAAATAAAATGAAATGTAAACATTTTATTTTAATAAAATAACTCATATCATATTTCATTTCTTAATTTATTAATTTTTGAAAGGGTTACCTTCAAATGTAATTCTGATTAAAACCAAATTTAACTCATAATATAAATATTAAAGAAAAAGCACATTATTTTATTATAGCAATCAATTTACTGATTTAAAATGCTCACTCCTTTAAATGTACACCATGTTGGGTTATATTGGCTAGGTTGTTTCTTTCACTTTGCCGAGAATTTTGAATTTATCGCAATCACTAAAAAACGCCATCTTGATGCACTACATTTCTCTTAATGAATTTCATTAATTGAGAAAGTTTTGACATTAACGTAACGTATTTTAATGGAGGGCGTTTACTTACTTTACAAGCAATTTACCTTTGCGTGATGGTTTGAATAACGTAATTCTTATCTCCGCATTGGGTTTTGCTTGGTAAACATCAAATTAAAAATTGCTCAAAAAGTTTTTCTAATGTAAGAGCAGTGGCCGACCTAGTCAATACACCATCATTCTGGTTTACATAGGCATTTTGCAGAATTGGAGATATTTTTCAGTGTTTTGTTATCGGCTAGTCTAATTAAGGCAAAATTCTGTGCTATATAAGTTGAATTTGGTGGCATAGAGTTTAAACAAATTTAGGTGTATTTTATATTTTAAATATATCTGCAAGTATTTTAAGGAGGTTTAATGAAGATATAGGTATAGCTAGTAATGGAAGGCGCCCAAAAAAGAGATGCCTAATGTTGCACATATTGTATAATTTAAATAAAAGTAGGACCGGCATTCTAAGAGAGGCCAGAAAACGGATGTTTAAAAACACTTTCATCTATAACACAAGCTAGAGGTAGGTCCGGTAAGTAAAGAAGAGTTCGGAAGACTTTAGCTGGGTTGTAATGGGTTGGCAGGTTGCATATTCAGTAAAGTGACCACGGCAGCCAAATCCGTGCTCCAGCCCAAAGTTAGGCGCGTATTGGGATAGATTTCTTTGTGTTGCAAACCTGTACATCCTCTCCATCCAATTCTTCTCCTGCTCAAGCATTAGTTCAATGCCGTGGTGAGCAGGCGTATTCAAGTAAGATATACCAAACAATTCTATCAATAATTTATTTTAATGTTAAAGCAATCGGCAAAAATAATTTTTTAGGTTGATTTGCCAAAAATTTAACAAACCAATTATATTTTAATGTAGTGTAATATATGTGACCTTAGCTGGAATAAACTTTTAGACAAAATTTGATTTTCAGATCATAAAAAAAAGATAAATCTACGAAAAAATTTTTTATTTGGATATAGTTGTGTGAGTGAATACATAATTTCTTCTGAATAAATTTGCACTATATTTTTGCTCATTAAAATTTATTGCTTATGTAATTTAGTTATAATGGAGTTTTATCAGTATCGGCTTTATCAATATTTAATACATTTATTTAAATCTTAATTGTTCCATTAGTACTATTTTATAAATAAGCCTTTATAGCAACAAAAATTTCAAAAATAGTGAATTTACTTTATTACTGTCGTCAATATAAGTCTGGATAAAGTTTTGCTACGACATTTCATACTTTTGATTAATTATGACCCTTTTGTGCAAACGTTTTTTGACACGTGTCGCGCGCAACTAAATAAACGCTGCGTTTTCTAAACACATTGTTTTATTCATTCTAAAAATTATATAAAAAATATAATAAGAAAAGTATAAATTTCAACTTATCTTATATTGAATACATTGTTTTATATTGTTTAGGTACAGGCGTTTGGCGATTTGATGTATGCACTAATATAAATAATGTATAATACAATGTGTTTAGAAAACTTTGCGTTATTTATAGCGCCCGATACGCGACAGAAAATGTCTCAATGTTATTCAAGTCAACCTTATTTGAAATGAGCATTTAAATTTTTTTTTTACTTAAATACCGTTCTTATTAAGTTAACATGCTAGAATAAAATGCAAATTTTTAGAATATTAAAAAGAATTTAGTTTTTACTTTCTAGAAGTATTAATAAATTAATTTTGATTAAAAATAAATAAAAATTGAACGCGGCTTTGCCCACGTGGACTTTTCCCATATAACATCATAAGATCGTTGATCAAAGAAGCCATTTGTGTGTTATTTTTGTTTACACAATAAACCTTTCTAGTAATAAAGGACATTGTAATAAATTATAGTAACATTATTAGGTTTAGTTCAACAAACTAACTATATTTTATTGTTTTTTAAAATATTTTGAATAAAAAATATTTTAATAACTATAAATAAATTTATTTAAAATATTTTTTGTGAATATTTATTTATATTTTCTTACAAAAAATTGCAAAAGTATAGGAAATTCACTAAAAAATTATTATTATTATTACAAAATGACCTAATAAATTATTACTTTTACAACTTTGGAAAAAATTTTATAAATTAAAAAAAAAAGAACAAATGTGTTAATAATTTTGAATAAATCTGCAAGTAGATAATAAAATAAAAAAATAGTTTTTGTAAGAATTAAAAAAAAAAATTTGATGACATGTCGGTCAAATTTTTTATTTTTTCTGTTCTGTAATAATTGATACAGTGGAAGGTATATTTCCACAGTATCAATTATTATGGATACAAAAAAAAATTGCAAGGCTGATGTCATTGTCAAAATTAATAAATAAAATAATTTTTTGTTTTTTTACATTTTATATAATATACTTGGGTAATCCGAGTCATAGGTAAGGCTGTTTTATTTTGTTATTTACAAAGCTGGACAAATAAAATCTATACGTGTATAAGTCAAAAATTCAATTTATTGTGATATTTATGAAGTTGGTATCACTTCCGGTTATTACGGAAACGACGGCATTTTGTGAATTTTAAATAAAACCATATAATTTTTGTTGTTATTTTGTATTAGTTGGACAATTTAAAAATTTAAATACCAAAACGTATTGATCGCCAACTTCTATCGCTATTTTTATTTTAACAAAAAACACTTTTATTTTGTATCTAAATATAATAATTGATACAGTATCAATTATAATAGAATGCAAAAAATTAAAAAAATTAAAGACTGAGATGACATTGTTAAAATTAATAAATAATTTTTTTTTAATTCTATATAATATACCGGGTAACCCAAGCCATAAGCAAGGCTTTATTTTGTTATTTATGAAGAAAATGAAATTTATACGAGTGTATATACATAAAAAAATGCAATTTATTGTAATATTTGTGAAGTCGGTATCACTTTCGGTTATTTCGGAAACGACGTCATCTCGTGAAATTTAAATAGAACCATATACTTTTTGTTGTTATTTTCAATTAGTTTAACAAATACAAAAACGTATCGATCGTCAACTTTTATCACCATGGCAACAATAGAAACTTTTCTGTTTTTGGATCTATACTTTCTATACATACACTCGTATGTATTTTATTGGTCTAGCTTAACAAATATCAAAATAATACAGCCTTACCTATGGCTTGGGTTACTCGGTATATTATATAGAATTCAAAAAAATAAAAAATATTATACATTCGTTTAGATTTCATTGGTCTAACTTAATAAATATCAAAATAAAAAGCCTGGCCTATGGCTTGGGTCACCCGGTATATTATATAGAATTAAAAAAAAATTAAAAATTATTATACACTCGTATAAATTTCATTTGTCAAGCTTTATAAATAATAATAACAGCCTTACCTTTGGCTTGGGTCACCCGGTATACTGCGAAAATATACCAATTTATTGGAATTTTATTTATTTAATATGAATAATTTTCAAAAAATTAATGCCAAACAATCAATCTAAAAAAAATGACCATAAACAGACATTTTCATTAATTCATTCTGAAAATTATAATAACAAACCATGGTTTGTCAATAAGATACGTTGAATAAAATACTTTTCTTTTTATATTTGGGGAGTTTTAATTTTATATTTTTCAGAATGAATATTGTTGAACCATATTCGGGCATTTTTATTAATGCTCACAGTAGTGTGAATTAAATGAACAAAAAATATTTAAAAAATTTTTGTTTTGTGGGTAGGGTTACAATTGCAAAAATAAAAAAGTACTAAGGTGGAGTTGGAGCACTGCCAGGGTCTTTGACAAATGCTACCTTGCTACGAATCTATTCACAACTCGCGAGACACCGGAAATGTACAACGTTCAGGTCTTCTGCGAACTGATTTCCTATTAAATTTGCGATGTGTAAAATTGTTGGGGTTTGGTTGAACTAATTTCAAATAATATTTTTATTCTAAAGAAGAAAATTAATTTAAAATAGAACTTTTATTTAAAAAAAAAGTTCTTATTTGTTTATAACAATTTAGAAGAAAATAGTTAAAAGCTTTTAGTTGTGCCACTTATAATAATTACAATAATTTTGTATCACGTTACTTGAAAACATTATAAATTGTTTGCAATGCTTTATTTGATAAACTTATTTGCATTAATTACTACAGTTTCATTCTGAAAATATAAAAACTATAACTCAACAAAAATAAAAGTTAAATATTTTATGAACCTTTGCTCCGAACCAAATAATCATTTCGATATTTATAATATCTATATATAATTTTTTAGTTTTTGAAATATCTTATTAATTGGTTTTTTTTATTTCATTGCTTTACAAAAATGATATACATTTTTTTGTCAGTTGTCAATACAAATAATTAAATTCAAAAATTTTTAATCTTTTTCCCACGTACATAGTCTTACTATCGACACAATCAATCGAACTATCAACAAACAATAATGAGATCAGATAAAAAATATTGCACGCTAATAAACCGTAACCTATTGAACTGCTTAAATCAAGCACCATTGTATTTTCTTTAATTGCTCATCAATACAGCGGACATACATTCTGCATTCAATGAGTAAATTCGGCTA
>JARJEC010157703.1:0-14552 GCA_030264575.1 Tachinus sp. AB-2021 | reverse complement strand
GTCACTAGTTTTAGTAAACATTTGTGATTTTTTCTGTATAGATAGATATCTGAAGGAAAACATGTTAAAATATCACCTTCAGGGTAAAGAGAATTGATTATTGTTGAAGTCAATGCAATGTCCCACCAAATATGTAAATGGGCAGTAGAAAACGTCTCCAATAGTGTATTGCTGCTATTCGATTCGCTCATTATCTAAAGGTTTGAAAACCTAATATTTTTTGCTGACGTTATATGTATATATATATATCGATACTTACTTGTAAGCACACATTTAAAATAAACTGAACAATAAAACAAAAAATATAGTAGAAAGTAAATTGTTAATCAAGCAAATAGTAAATTTATTGTTTGTTCAAAAAATAAAATATTTTGATCATACATAGCAATAAACTTCATTTGAAAACAATATACAAATTTAAATTTGATGCTATTATGTTACTTTGTGTAAATATAATATTTAAATGATACATTCAAGTAACAAACATTATTAACCATCGTGTTTATTAACATGATTTATGAATTTAATTAAGTTAATTAACATAAGATCGTTTAGATCAATTAAGGAAAGCTCTAAGTAAATTCAATTTAAAATAATATGCATGAAACTATTATAAATATGTTTTCAAATTTAGATAACATTTTATAACGAACGGGAAAACTGCTCCTCTGACGTTCATTTAAACGATACAAGTGGAAGCAACTAATTGCATTACAAAACTAGAACCAACTTACATTTTCCTGCCCCGTATTATTTAATAAAAATACCAAAAAAAAATTGAATAACCTGATTAAAAAGTATGTATTTTTATAATTCAATTTAACAAATGCATTCTGCAAAATCCCTGGGAGTACTTACAATTAATATTTAGTGTAGTCGGTTGTGGTATTCCTGAGCCGGACAAAATTAATGTTTTAATTTGCAATTCCGGGGCTTTATGTTTGTTATGAAGTAATTATAAATTATTTTATCTGGCTAATTATTGTTTAGCTTGGTGCATGTTCAGAACGCCCCAACATGATTCGATCGAACCTGCTGCACGGAATGCAAATGCCAATGCAATTATTGTAGATATCGTGAATATGCAAGAATGTTTAAAATTGGAATTTTAATTAATTATCATGTTGGAATTGATGCCACTATGCCAGCACTGTTATGACTAGAATATTATTTGCAAAATATTTAAATATCATGATCAAAATAATGTAGATAGATGATAAAATTATTAAGATTAGGTGTGTTGATTAAAATAAAAGAAGTTTAATATTAGCGAAGACCATAATAGTCTTTCCTAATATGTTTTTTATCTAAATATATTGAGAGTTAGCACACCAGTATTCTATGACTTTAACAAAATAGTTTCCTGTAGAACACGGCACATCATTGACATAAAACAATTCCTGACTATTATTGCTCGATGTATTAGCATCATTATAACAACTTCAGGTTCATCACATCAAAATGTGTATAACTATAGCGCCCTCTACGAGGAATCGGGATACAACTATCAAAATCATTTTTCTTGTAGTAAATTACATAAATGTGCAAAGTTTTGTGTGAATACGATCGGCTTTTATCAAATTATTACATATATTTATAAATGCATTTTAACATTTAATTAAATTCAGAGGATTTTAATTTCTCGGAATTATTTATTACTTTTTATTCGTTGATCAAATATTTTTAATGCACTGATTTGATAATCAAAAAATGTATTTTGATAAAAAATGATTGTTGCTGCATGTTTTGATATGATATACATTCTTTGTAAAAGTTATAAAAAATATAGAAATGAAAACCAACAAATTTAATTCATTCATTATAACTATACTGTTATAAGCGTTTATATGCAATAATATTCAATTATATTGAGATATATGCAATTATATAAATAATATATTAAACAGGGAGCATAAATTTAACTTCCTTGGACCATTCAAGTAAAACTTCTATGGAGAAACTTTTTGCAATTGCAACTGCACTCATCGTCAAATGCGTCAAGTAAATTAAAAATTAAACTTTTGCGCAAAAGAGAAAGAAGATGTAAAACCAATGATTGGAATTGAGATGGAACAACACCAATATAAAAAAAATTGAGTTTGAAAGGTTAATTAATAATATTTGTCAGATACATAACACCAGATCAATGCCCGGTGACGTAGCGCTTGAGAGACAGTCTACGATGAAAGGAGTTTGAGGTTTGATTAGCATGATTAATTTTTTTTTACTCTAATAAATTTTTTACTTCTACTATGTGCAGTCAAGTATTTTTAAAATATTTCTACCTTAGACAATTTTTGGAGCATTGTTTCATTTCAAAGTTAGCTAGATTAAAACTTATTACTATATTTATTATAAACATCAAATGACGCCATCTAATTATTACATACATTAAATGTAATAAACTAACAAATCATAAACTACATTTTGATTGGAGTGCAGTTAACTTGTAACCAGATGCACACCTAGAATGGCGACTTTAATGAATTGGGTCTGTAATTCTATACAGCCATATCATAACTCAATGGATTACTGTCAGATTGCTTAAATCAATACTAGAAATTAATCTGCAACGCTATTCAATTGGTTTAATGTGGGACAAGGTTTTGCGATAGTTTACAAATATAAATAAAATTATGAAACAACGAACAATACTATACTAATATGATTAAGGAAAAATGATGCTTGATTATCTGCAAATCTTTATAGTTCATTTCTACTTCAAACATATACGACATGAAAATGTTTTTTTAATTAAATTTATTTTACTCGTACTATTATTTTCTCATCTCCGTTTATGTACTGTTAAACCAAATCCCGGATAAACCGAAAAACATGGATAAACTGCTCAAACATAAATTCCCGTTTGTATTGATTAAAGTTGTACGTCGTTTCTTCAAATCGAAGTTCTTTATTTTAATTATATTTTCAAATGTCAAAAATACTTTTTAAGATTTATGTTTTCTGTTATGTGGTGAAAAATGTTTTGCACTTCATAACAATTCTGGTTCAATAAACTTTAAATGCGTCTGTTTTGAAGTGTGAATAGTTTCTTCTTTTTTCAAGTATATGCTTTTTCTTTTAAGATTAATGTATAACCCATCTAAAGAAAATTCATAGTAACAATAATAATAACAATGTGATTTATGGAATTTAAACTTTATATTATTTAATTTAATAACAATTATTGACTTTTTATAGAAATCTGTTTTGTTGCACAATATGATAATTAAATCGGGAAGTTAGGCAAAAAGTTTCATAACAAATACAATAATATTGAGTTAACCGTATATTCACTAGAAATATAAACTCAAAATTAAGTTATTCGTAGAATAATTTGCTTTATCATTGCAAAGTCAACATTGCGTTATGCATTTACTTTTGCCAGCCAGAGATGCACGCGCCACTTTTTCCGTACCACAGATATTTCCGCTTTTACGTTGTGTTCTCTTCATTCGCAATAGAAACGTGCGGTTATTATGCACTGCGGTGCAGCCTTTTGAGATAAAGTGTGGCGCATTAACATATCCAGCTGGGTCGGCCATTAAAGCAGTATAATCGTGCGATATTTTATTCGCAAACTTCTTAATTAACGGAATTAAAACGGCCGGAATACAAGAGTGGGGATGGTTTGAAACGGAAGAAGAGAAACTCTGGCTCAACCTCTCGCTCTTCTTTCCTCGCTCCAAATGAAAAACACCTAATGGATTAAACAACGGGACGCATTTGAATAATTCGTGTAATTAACTCACAGATCCATTGCACCTACAAAAGACATTTTATAAAAGAGGGGGTTGAAGAATGAGATTTTAATTGATTACATTGTGACCTGTGAATACTTCTAAGGTACAAGCAGGAGTTAAGGATTTAGGTGAAATATTACAAAAGCGATTTAAATATTAATTGCCCTCCAAGACAATAAAAGTACTGATTTATTAAGGCGTCATTTAAGATACAGCAATGCCTAAGATAAAATAGAATAATAAGTCAAGAACTAATTTTATTTTAATGAAAAGTAATTAGGTCAATTAAATTATATTTAACTTATTTAGCTTCCACAGAATTTCTCATTACATGGTTATCTGATTAAATTCGATACGTGGGTTAATATATTTATTTACATGTATTTTACAAAAAAAAATTTCGGATGTATTGTAGTCAAATTTTCAGCATATATTTATTACTCAGGTATAACCAACTTAGCGTGGCCTATGGAAATCGTTTTCGCGCAACCATAGAAAAGGACGCATAACACGAGAGAGGTTCAGAGTATGCTCGTTGACAAATCCAGAGCTGGTTTCTGCCACTACTACTACTGTGTCAAGCTAAGTTGATTGTACAATTTACATATTTATTTTCTAAAACTGATGAGAATTAAAAAAAAATTTTGATTCTGTTAATATTATAAAAAAAATGGGCGAAGTAAACAAAAACAAACAAAGACTCCAGCATACAGTTGCAAAATCAGTTTAATTTTTGTAAATACAGCAATTGAAAATATTCTATCAAAATTTAAAAAAAGACAGACAAAAATTATAAATTATTATATAACATAACTACTTAATTATTGCAAAAACACGACTTAATATGCTTATATTAAGTCGTGTTTTTGCAATAATTAAATGTGACTTGATTAGTCACACTTTTACAACACACAAATCACGTTTTTAAGAAAACTTGTTATGGCATGTATTTCATTGATTGTATTTTCTCATACTTATAGTATGAGAACCTCATGCTCATAGGTTTTGTAAATAAGTATATGTTATCACATATTAACAAATCTCATTTCAATTAGTGACCAAAAAAGAATATTTTAGGCACAACATCTACCGGTATGTTCGTAAAAAAGCTCTAGTGATTTATTGGGTAACGAATTTATCACTGCGGGTTTTGCCTATTCGTTCAAAGCGGGTGGAGTAGAATCAAATTCTATATCACTATTAGATATTTATATGATTAGGTTGACAATCATTTAGATTGATGCAGCTTATATCAAATTTATAAAACAACAATATAAACTTGCATTTTTGTGAACAACATTGATATTGAGAATTTTGTACTGCAACTTTGCGACCTAAAAGTGTTTTGCAGTATGGAATTGTAACTTTCAGGTCTGATAATTGCAAACAGCTACTTTCTGGATGCAAACACTACCAGAAACAGCGACCTTCAAATAAAGTCGCATAAAAATAACTATTTATTCTGTTTGCGTGGTTTCCCTAGACTTATAATAAATGACGTTTATAAGTTTACATATAAAATTATTTTAAATTATTTTAGCTTTCTTCATTTTTACTGTAGTCTATAAAAGAAGTTAGTAAAACAGGGTCACTTTGTTATAGATTATAGATAGAAAAAATGCTAAATAAAATAAAGTTTAGTTAAATAAAAGTAAATATAATTAGGTGTTAAGGGTAAGTTATTTATTATTATGTATGGAATTAAATTTCAAAGTTATTTTATTAAAATATTTGCATATTACTCTATTTACCCTTAGCTAGTATCACAACAATCTCATAATTCAGAATAATATCAGTCTTATACGAGGTGATAACTAGTTTACATACACTAAACATTTTGGCGTGGGATAGCACACACAAATGAAATTTAATAGAATGCTGTTGTTCACTTGAACTCGATAGTCTGTCCATTGTTTAAAAGTAATGAACATGTTGTGCTCCTCAATCTTCAATCTGTATAGCATTATCGTGTAAACAAAATTAACATTAAATGAAATTGAAATAAAGTTTAAGTTTGCAGTTATGATAGAGTAATGTTTTTAAATGTGGGAAGTGTTAAAATAAAATCAGTCCTTCCCCATCTTTTTTGATTATATTGTATTACGTGAGAAGTTGGATTTGAACAAAGGAACTCTTTTGTGAAGGTGGGTAAGAGAAGACCAGAAAACCGAAAAGGGCAGTTTATTTCATGCAACACGAAAGACTGAATTCGATTGCTATTTAGAAACTTACACAGAAAGAAATTCTTTTGAACAAAGCATTTTTCTCAAGTCATTTTAATTGAAAATAGTATTTTGATTCAATCTTGATTGCAAAACTCAAAACTTATTTACAAATTTGTTCTAAACAATGTATTAAAATGAAAATTATTAATATAAAAAATACCACTATTTTTAAATATTACAGTAAAAATTAGTCTTGATTTTTTTATCGTTAAAAAGATTTTTTAATAAAATTTGTATCAACAATAATTATATTGTAAAAATTAATGTTTTTTTCAATAAATATAAATATTTCTACGTGTTCTTACCATTTGTGAATTTAACTTAAATTACTTGAATTAGAACAATACAATTTGTAATATAAATAAAATATTGTATTTATATAATTATAGTATCCTTATAAATTTTCAGCAAATTAAAAAGAAAAACTTGGAATAAATACAATTTGTTTTAAAAAATAAATTACATAATAATTTGCTGATAAAACCTTGCGCATCATTTTTTTTTAAATTTTACCCTAAATGAGTACAATATTAATATAATAAAACAAAAGTAACCTTAACCCTTTGCAGTGCTTTTATTTTTTTAAAATTTTAAATAGGATTTTAGGTGAATTTTCTATTTCTTTGCTTACATCGTTGCCGCTAGCTAGCTTTCTGTAAAAATTAAATAGTAACGCAATATCGCAAAATCAAAGTACAAGCTTTGCGAACATAATTTTCCAAATATGCCATTAACAACTTTATATGAAACTCAAATTTACAACTTTAAAACTACTCCCATAAATACCACAAAATTAAATAAGAAATCACATGATTTAAAAAAATTCAAAGAAATACCAACAAATTTTAGATAATTTCATTAGAATTCATAAACGCAAGACCGAAAACTACAAATTCCACATCATTTTAATAGATTCCATAAAAATGGCACAATCCCATAAAAATTCTAATACATTGTACAACAACAATTATTTTCAAAAAATTAACATTTTCAAAAAAATGAGACAACTATGATTAAAAAAATGATTGTAAAAATTAAATTAAAATGAATAAAATAAAACAATTTACTAGATTTACCTCCACTAGAGCCTACATAAAATTAAAATTATATAATATACAGTGACCACCAATTATTATTATTATTATTATTATTATTATTATTATTATTATTATTATTATTAATATTATTATTATTTTTATTATTAAGTACAGAAAGGCCTATAATTACTTTTGTAAGATGCATTGCCTGCTTAAAAGAATATTTTCAGAAATTTGTGTTTCTAATTGATTGTTGAATGTTATCGCTTTCGATTTAATAATACGTTGCCCTAATTGTGTTTCTGTTCAAGCACAAAATGTATTTTAAACGTATTTACTAAGATTTTATTACAGAAAAAACTTTACAAAATAAATCTGTTTTATTCAACAATAGTTATTATCTAATTTATGTTAATTATTTTTTTTTATTTGTTATAACTATAATCGTTTTCATTCATTAAAATTGTTCAATATTTTTTTATAATAATAATACCTTATTTACGGTATAAACAGCATTTTACAAATATTTAATCAATTTTATTTTTCAATTATATAAGTAAACTTAAAATAAAAAGAATATAAAGAAGAACATAAAAACTTAAAAACTTAAGAAAAGTACAAATCAACTGTAACATATTACACAATATTCTAAAGAAACCATCGACTCAGATATAACTTTAATTGGATCAATAAACTTCCTAACAATAAACTATTGCCATAATTAATTTAATAAGATTTGATTCTGAATGTTACTGTATATATCGTGTTTGCATGTTCAAAATTGGTACCATGATATTAATTCTATCTAACAGTTCAAAAAAGTTGAGCGACACTGCAAGTAATTTATGCAGAAAACATAAATCATTTCAAATCCGTCGTTCCTCCTGTGGTAGTTCTTGCATTAATTGATATGAACCAACATCGCCAAACTGTAGACCCTTTTTATATGCAATTAATGTTAAAAATTCTCTTTGGGCCTTTTCCAACTTAACTTTATAAACTTGATAACACGGACTACAGATTATAGAACATACTCTAAAATGCTAACAAGAGAGCGATAGAGCACCACTAGCGAGTAAATAGACAGGTCTTTGGCAAATCTCAATAATTTTCATGCATATATTTTTAATGTTAAATATATGATCAACAAAAATTAATTTATAGTCTAGAGTAATGCCCAGATTTTTGACATTATGTTCACATTTTCAAAGATTTGGATTTAGATATTTTTAAATATTATTGAACAACATTGTTATTGTCAGGTATGATTGACAGACCAGCAAAACAGGTTTTTGGCTGGATTCGCCATCACATAGCCTCTGACATTAAGAACCGTCGTGTGATTTAGCAGGTTTGAAGAATTATTGCTTTTTGCATTTCATTGATACAATACTCTCGAACATAAATTATTTGGAGGTATTTGGAATAGTTTATAGGTACCAAACCTGTAGCAGATATTACTATAGATACCATATTGACATCTTTTAATTTCCAGGTTTTTGTATTTATCATTTTTTTCTTTTTCCATTGATGGTATATTATGATTCAAAGAAACTTTATTATCTATTATTATTGCACTATTAGTCTCCTCTTTTTGTCAATAATATATCCGGTTTATTGTGGTCTACGATAATAAGCTAAATTTTTCATTATCCAATAGAGGCTCTGGGGTATATTTATAATACCGTAGTGGCTTATACGTTAATAGCCCATTTGATTTTGCAATGTGCCTGTGGATAATTTTACAAACCCAATTATGGCGTCGTAGGTAATCTGACTCGGGTTGTCTCTTGCATGCTCGGCATTCTCCATTGTGTCTAGTTTTTAGAATGATCTTTTGAAAAAACTTTATGTTTATTACATAGACTTGAATCGCTATAGTGAATCCCTCAATTTCAGGAAAATGGGCTACTTTTTATTAAAAAGTTAGTAGAGTTCACTTGGTCTATATGGGACTCCATAAGACTAGTTGGGTATTTTTCATGTAGAGTCATTTCCTTCCATTTTCGAGATCTATCCGTGTTTGCATTCGGTTGCAGCTCGTTGTGACTGAGTAGAAGTGGTGTAGCTTGGGTGTCTTGCTTACAAATGTGTTTAATAATTGGTAGTTCAGATGTTAAAAAGTAATTCTGGAGCTTAATTTCTTACGCCCGGCATCTTGGATATTGAGTAAGCCCCTTCCTCCTTCTTTACATGGGATGTATAGTTTATTCATTGAGGCATTGTGAGCATTTTGTATTTCCATAGCAGTTTTCTTGATATCCTGTTTAGTTCTTCTAAGACAGTTTTATTCCATTTTAGGTTTCCAAAGAAATAAGTACGAACAGGTATTGCCCAAGTATTGATCGTTTTTGTCATGTTGTGGCCCGTTAGATATATTTTTAATATCTCTTTTAGGCGTTGTAAGTATTGTTCTTTAATATCGTTTTTTAATTGTGTGGTTTATTTTATTATTTCGTGCATTGCAAGGTTCTTGTACAGTTTACTCTTTTCTAAAATGGATATATTGACCAATGTATCTTTGCTCTGACTATTAGGTATTTGCCACTTTCCTCTTTTAATACTTATAATTACGCATTTTTCAATTAAAAATTCCATATGAATGTCTTTACTACGAGTAAACAAATAAGCTTTGTTTATTAATTTTCTTAGTTTGTTTTTACAGCCAGCATAAAGTTTTACATCATCCATAAATAACATGTAAGATATCATAGTTGTTGGTTGAATTAAGTTTTGTTTATAGCCAGCTTTTTCTTGATTTAAAAATTTAGACAATAGATTTAACGCCATGCAAAACACTAAATGCATCACCTTGAAATAATCCTTTTTGTATTGCTACGGGGGTTGAGCAGTTTTTCATAAGAATTTCTGTTTTCGAGTTTTTCATGGAGCCAAATATAATGGATAATTGCGTCACATATACATTTTTAAGATTTCGATTAGCCATTCGTGAGGAACCCTGTCAATCGCTTTGCAAGAATCAGTGAATTCTATAAATAGGTGGCATTAATTAGTTTCAACATGTTTTAATATCACTGAATCAATGATTAGCTGTTCTGTACAACCGAACGTTCCCTTCATGCAGCCTTTATGGTCCTAAGCTATTATGTCGTTTTTGACAATTACTATTATTATCATTAGTATAATAATAATAATAATAATAATTTTAAATTATTCAAAAGTAATTTCTTTTTTTGACACTATTTGTTGTTATTATTTAAATGACTATGTAAATCAAATTTATCAGACCGAGCATTAACCGTTTTATATAATTTTACGTCATCGGCAAAAATGGCGAAATGACTGGATTGTATTAAAGAACCAATATCATTTGCTAAAATTAAAAACAATGTTGACCCATAATGTGTTCCTTGAGGTACACCTGATGTAACTTTAATTTCTTTGGACAAAAAACATTTATAACACACGCTATGTACTAGTATTGGTTAAAAATGACGCCAACCATTCAATGACATTTCCATTGAAGTAATGTGCACGTAATTTAGTACTTAATATATTATGGTTTACTTTATCAAACGTATTCATATAAATAGCATCAAATTCACATTTCATTTCAGAAGCATCAAACAAGTAAGAAAGATACTCTTTACAAGTTTGTTAACTTTGATTAGCCTTTACAAAAGCGATGTTGTTTTATAATTATTTGTCTACACATCCATTTCAATTCTCTGCCATTCATCTAGAAGTTTTGGTATACCTGATTGAATGCAGACACAGCGGTATCTATCGGATCTCTTGAGCTAGATTTATAAACAGCTTAGAAACTGACCAATTGACAGTGATTTTGAGAATAGCATAAATAAAGGTTAAGATATTGTAGACAATTCAGAAAACTGCTAGATACTCCATCGGAGCCACAATTATGGCTACTTTTTATGTACGTTTTGATACACTAAATGAAATAAATATGTAATATCTGATTAGAAAATTGAAAATCATCCGAACATGATGTGTTATCTTGAGAATAAATGAAAAATAATCAGCATACAAGTTGACAATATCTTCACTTTCATCTCATTATTTCTGATCATTCTGTTCAAAATACCATCATATTTTCTTGATTCGTTGACAAATTATGAACATTGTTACAAGTTTGTCCATATACAAATCTGTTTATTTAAAACATCAATATTTTTTTGAATGCGATATATAAACATTATTATTCTAAAAGACAAAAATGGTTAGTATTTGGGGCGCAATATTTATTCCTTAAATAAGATGCTATTTTACACATAAACATACAAGATTTTCTTGTCCGATCTGATGCTATAGATTAGGGGGTGGCCACTATGTTTACTGAATATATTTAAATGTTGCTTTTTTAATAATAATAATAATATGTTTATTGTCAAAATTGCTCAAAATAGACAGTGTCATGTGCAATACATTAATTAATTTAACAATACATATGAACATAAAACTTAGCATGTTTACAGAAACAAATAACAAACTACAATTTAAAATTTGCGGCCATAGTTAAAATAATCATTGAGTGTATAAAAATAAAGTTTTTTTAAAGTTCGATATGTTTTGATTTCTCTTAAACTTTTTCGTAAATGATTATATATATATATATCTATATATATAACTAGAAACACACTTAGGTGATTTAGTGTAACGACTGCTTTTAAATCTGTTAATAAATATATTATTTACCGATCTGATTTGATACTCATGCTGAGCTCTGTCACCCTTAGTATTGAATAAATTATTGTTTTTATACACAAACAACAATAACCTGTAAATATAAATACTGTACACAGTCATGAAATTATGATTTTAAAAAATAACTTGCGCTATACAAAAATTTGTATGTTACTTTGTAAATATGTATATAGAAATCATTCGTATTTCTTTCCCAATCTATAGCATCAGATCGGACAAGACAAGCTTGTAAAATAGTATAATATTTAACGAGTACATATTGCAAGTAATTATTTGCGCCTTAAATACTAAGTATTTTATTTTGTGTTCAACAACTATAATGTTTTGCATTTTAAAGTAAAATATTGAGGTTTTACTTAAACGGATTTGTATATGAAAAACTGTGTAACAATGTTCATAATTATTGTAAAATTTCAATAAATGAAAAGGATTCTAACTATCAGAAAAGAAAAATTGAATAATTAACTAATAATTAGATTAATACTATTGTTAATTAAAAGAAATATTTATTTTGTAAAGTTGGTCTTTATGTAATAGAATCATAGTAAATACGTATTTTGTTCTAACTATATATTCGGTAAATTCCATTAGTCAAGATTAATGGTTTAACTTTAATTTTATAATTGTATTAATTTTGCTAATATAATAAAGCAGTTGAGAAATATTATGTTATTAAAGTAATGTGTAATTTGAAATTGCATGACGGAAACTAAAATTAATCCAGATAATTTCATTACACAAGTTAAGAAGTATTTTATAGTTTATTTCGTCTTTAATCCGATTATATAATTAACTAAAGTAATATTGCATGGTTTATTAAGATTGTATTAAATCATACTATACAGGATATAAGTTAGCAATGGTAAACAGATTAGTTAAAACACCCTGTATGATATACGAAGTAATCGTATAGAGAATGTCATTTGATGCTTTTAAGTAAGCATTTTCTACTCATATTAATTTCTATGGAAATATTCAATCTATAACAGTAAAACTAATAACTTTTCTCTATTTTTAATTTTCAGCAATTCAAATTTTACTATGACAAATTGATCTCACCTAAAAAAGAAGTAAAATATATATGATAATATATATAATTTTATTGAAAATTTATCACGTTTTATTATGTATATAGTCAACTTTTACCTCCGATCGACAGTTCTCTAGATATTAACAAAAAAATTGGCGCTAGAGCTCGTGTCATATTCATCAGGACTTTTAGTATATTCATCACTAGGTACCTATAAATCAGTGAAAAGTTTCAAAACTTTTGGATATTTTCGGAGGTGAAAACTAATTTTACTGGACTATCAGTAAATGCAATTATTCGTTGCAATATATACAAAATAAATTAGGTAAATATATTATTAAAATTATTGTCAAATATTAAAGTTATATTCAGCCATAACTTTATACTCTTCCAAATATCAAATATGTGTACATTGTAAATATGTTTTATTGACAAATAAAGATATTCTATTCTATTCTATTCTATCTTTAGTGTATTTAAAATTGTTTGTTCTATAAAGGTTTACTCTCAAATTGTTAATTTTAATTGTTTATACACTGTCAGCTAAAAACTGTGCGTCTGTCCTCATATGGTAAACATTTTTATTATGAATATCTCAGAAAATTTTATTCTTTGAAAAAAGTGCATTTTTCAAAATTTATTTAGTTTCTTTAAAATATGCCTCGTGATCTATACTTAACAAGAAAATTGGATTTTCAAAATTGTCCAAATCTGAAAAGAACGATATTTCTAAAATGACAAAATTGTTCTGAAACAAGTTTGTTGTGTACTAGTTTTAACTTATTTAACATTCCCAAAACTATAAAGTATAAGTATTTATTATTTTTGTTTTTTTTAATTTTTAATTTAAGATCTTGCATGATTACAAAAAATGTTATGTGTAAATCTTTGAAAGAAAGTGTAATAAATGTCTGTTCTTTTTTTAGATTTTTAATTTTATAAAGTCTAGTATTTTTCCAAAATGTTAATGTTTTTCGTGCAAAGCACTTCTTTGCAGAATTACATTTTAAATAAATTTGAAAATATTTCTAATGGTTTGTGAGAACTCTAATTAAACGCTCTATATAAGCCACCTTTATCAAACAAATAAAATATAGTTATGCAGTTGCCCAAATGCAGAAATTTCTTTTGATTTAATTTGCATGTTATTTGCAGCTTCAACTACAGAAATGTTTAGAAAGAAAATAGCGTTGTATACATTTTTAACAGTCAAAATTAATATTTAATTATTATAAAATTATTTTAAAATTTTAGAGAATTTATCAAATTATTAAAATATATAAAAATGTGTTCTCTTAAAATATTTTTTAGTCAAAAAATTATTATTATAATTGTATATTAAATAATTTTATCATAATTATTTTTTACCGTTATATATAATCTTCTAAGTACTCTAGATAATATTTTTAAGGCAGACTGTAACACGCAAGCAGAATAAAAAAATTTCATTTAACTATATAAAATTATTTGATTTGGTCTGTGAAGGTGGCTTATTTAAAGCAATAAAATGGAGTTTTTACAAGCCATTGAAAGTGTTTTCAGATAACAATAAAATTTATTTCTAAAAAAAGTACCTTGCAAAAAAACCATAAACATTTTGGAAAACTATTTTTTACTAAGCGAATAATAAAAAATCCAACAAAAGAACTATCATGTTTACTGCCTTTCAATTTCAAGTTCTTGTAGATTTCAGTCGTAAAAATTTAAAATTTGAAATGAATGAATGAAAAATGTATGCAAAAACTTAAAATAAAAATTTTAAAAAAAAATTTATTTTTACAAAAACAACAGAATAGATATATATAGCATTTTCTTAAAATATTTATTTGTT
>JARJEC010157664.1:0-10912 GCA_030264575.1 Tachinus sp. AB-2021 | reverse complement strand
TAAAATCAAAGTGTTGCTTCATATAAATTTAAGCACAATTTATTACTTCTCAAATAACCAATGCCGTAACGAGGACGTGGTAAAGGATTCGGTCAACTAACGGCTCAACGAGCTTAGCGAATAACAAAGGATAGATCCTGTTTGAGAGTTGCACGTGGTTTTTATATAACTTGACCTTTATATTTCTCATCAACAATTTATTTAAAAAAAGCATTTGTCGCGTATATTGCAAAGGCTCGCTAAAAGTTACGATTTACATATATGAGAAAATCGAATAAAACCGCTATTTATTTCAACTACTGAATAAATATAATTTTATTATAATGAATTAATTTACTACTGCTATTTTTAAATATTGCGAAGCTAAAAATTGAGGTCAGATTTGTTTTTCGATTTTTGGCGCTTCAAAACTGGTCAAAATTCAAATGTTTGGGCTCCAATTTAAGAAAAATGTATGTCTTTAATTGTTTTATTGTGCCAAAAGTAATTTTAAATATTTTGACAATAATTTTAAAGCTTTCAGATTGTTTTATTGCTTCAAAAATGAAATTTTCCAATTTTCAACCTGTAACAAACCAATCTTTAGACATTCCTATAGCTAGATTTTATTTTGTTGGTATTTTTAAACCTGATCCGAATTTCAATTTTTTCCTGCTAACAAATTGTTTCTATTTTGAATTTTTGAATACCTGTAGCAAAACAGTCGTAAGTTTTTTTTTATAATTCTATACTTGGATTTAAATGTTTTGATGTTTCTAAAAGTGATGCATATTTCAAAATTGAATTTTTCTGACTTTAAATTGCATCTTGAGTTTTAAAACTTTAATTCTTGTTGACCACCTAGGAAACTGTTGAGTGCTTTACGGAAAATGCTATTTCAAAATGTTTAGAGTATGGTTTTAAACACGTTGGCTGCCCATTAAAATATTTTTGGCACTTCAGAACTAGTCAAGATTCATATTTTTGGGCACCAATTTTTACAATAATTATAAAGCTGATGACTGAGTACCAATTAGTAAAGACAATTAAAATATTTTATTACTTCAACATGTAAATACTACTTTTTTAACCATTTCGGTTTTTCAAATTTAATTTTTTTGACTTTTAAATGCATCTTGATCTTTGAAATTGTTATTTTTGGTGACCAACAGCGTAACTAACAGCAACATGTTTTGTTATCTATTTTGGGAGTTAGAATCGAGTCTTCTTGTTTTTAAATTGCACTTTCAGCTTCAAAACTGTAATTTTTGTTCACCACCTACGAAACAGTTGAGTAAATTATATGTAAAATTATGTAGTCCTTTGGAAAAGACATAACATTGACCGCCCATTAAAATATTTTTGGAGCATCAAATCTGGTCCAAATTCATATTTTTGGGTACCAATCCAAGAAAAATTAATCACTTTTTTAATTTTTTTATTGTGCCAATATTTTATTTAAATATTTTGACAATAATTTTAAAACTTCATATAGAGTCTTCTTGCTTCTATTTTTTTGCTTAAAAATTGAAAAAATGCATTTTTTCAATTTTCAACTTCTAGCAAACGAATCTTTGGATATTTCTATAGCTGGATTTTATTTTTTTGGCATTTTTTAAACTGATCTGAATTTTAATTTTTTTCTGCTTACAAATTGTTTTTATTTTAAATTTTTGAATGCTTGTAGCAAAACAGTTGTGAGTCTTTTTTATAATTCTAATCTTTTTGGCTCTTCAAACTGGTCAAGATTCGTATATTTGACAATAAATATTAAACTTCAAATAGAGTGTTCCTGCTTCTAAATTGATTTTTTACTTAAAAATTGAAAAAAATGGTTTTGTCGCCTACAAAATGCATCAAAATAGCGTAAAATTGGTATACTTAAATGCCAATGACTAAATACTTGAAGTCATTTTGTTATAGTGTTCTATTATTTATTTCACCTTCTTTTCCAATAGATCAAAAAATTGGAATTCATCCATCCTGCTTCTAAATCGTTTTAGTTGCCTTAAAACTGCTTGCAGTTGATGAAACTGAGCATCAATTAGTATAGATATTTAAAATATTTGCATTTCGGTTTTTTTAATTGAATTTTTCTGACTTTTAAATGGATTTTGATCTTTGAAACTGCTATTTTTGGTGACCAACAGCGTGACTAGGAGCAACATTTTTTGTTAACTATTTTTGGATTTACAATCGAGTCTCTTTGTTTTTAAATTGCATTTTGAGCTTCAAACCTGCAATTCTTGTTGACCACCTACGAAACAGTTGAATATTTTAGGCAAAATATTATGTTAAATTGTTTGAAATGAAAGTCTACATTGCAACCAGTTGAGAATTATAGGCAAAATATTATGTTAATTTATTTGGAATGAAAGGCTACTATTCAAACAATTAGTTCAAACAATTACATAACATTTTGCCTAAAATACTCAACTGTTTGGAATGTAGTTTTTTATTCCAAACAATTTAACATAATATTTTGCCTAAAATACTCAACTGTTTCGTAGGTGGTTTTTTTTGTAGTAACAAAAATTCATATTTTTGGGCACCAATCCAAGAAAATTTTATCTCTATTTTTTTTATTGTGCCAATATTATATTTAAATATTTTGACAATAATTTTAAAGCTTCAAATAGAGTCTTCTTGCATCTAAATTGATTTTTGCTTTAAAACTGGAAAAAATGCATTTTATGAATTATCAACTTGTAACAAAACAGTCTTTGGATATTTCTATACCTGCATTTTATTTTTTGGTGTTTTCAAAACTGTTTTGAATTTCAAAATGTAGTTTTCCTGTTTAAAAATTGTTTTTTTTATAATTATATATCTGGGTCTGGATTTTAATATTATGATGTTTTTAAAATTGATCGAAATTTCTAAATGTAGTTTTACTGAATACAATTTTGTGCATGGAAACAGCTTACAATTAGTACTCCTAAACACCAATCACAATACACTTGAAGTCGTATTGTTATGGTGGTTTACAAATTCTTTTCATATGCTTTTGAAAAAGTTAAGAAAATTGGAATTCTTTTATTCTGCTTCTAAATTATTTTTGTTGCTTTAAAACTGCTTGCAATTGTTGGTTTTGAGTACCAATTAATGAATTTGTTAAATTCAGCATCTAAATACTAGTTTTAGATGTTTTTTAACCATTCCGGGCTCCGAAATTAAGTCTGACCATTAAATGCACTATGAGCTTTACCAACAGCGAAGCGGTTTTTAACCGTTTTTGGGTTTACAATCGAGTTTTCCTGTTTTTGAAACGTAGTTATTTGGTCACCTCCTACTGAACAGTTGAATACGTATTTAATTAGTTCAACATTTAATACTACTTACCAACCATTTTGGTTTTTCGAGTTTTTCTGACTTTTAAATGCATTTTGATCTATAAAACTGCTATTTTTGAGCAACAGCGTGGCAAACAACAACATATTTTGTTAACTATTTTTTGATTTACAATCGAGTGTTTTTGTTTTTAAATTGCACTTTCAGCTTAATAACTACAATTTTGCTTCACTACCTATGAAACAGTTGAGTAAATTCTATGTAAAATTGTCTAGAATATAGTCTTTTGTTAAAGACAAAACATTGGCCGCCCAATAAAATATTTTTGGCGCTTCAAAACTGGTCAAAATTTAGATTTCTTGGGCACCAATCCAAGACTAATTGATCTCTTTAATTTTTTAATTGTGCCAATATTATATTTAAAAGTTTTGGCAATAATTATAAAGCTTTAAATAGAGTCTTCCTGCTTCTAAATTGATTTTTTGCTTCAAAATTCGAAAAAAAAACGCATTTTAAGAATTTTCAACCTGTAACAAAACAGTCTTTGGATATTACAATAACTGGATTTTATTTTTGGTGTTTTTAAAACTAATCTGAATTTCAAATTTTTTCTGCTTACAAATTTGTTTTTATTTTGAACGTTTGAATACCTGTAGCAAAACAGTAGTGAGTCTTTTTATAATTTTATATCTGGATTTTATTTTTTTGATGTTTCTAAATCTGATGTATATTTCAAAATGTAGTTTTACAGCCTACAAATTGTTTTGGTGCTTTAAAACAGCTTAAAATTGGTATTCTTAAATACCAATCACAAAACAATTTGAGCTTTAAAACTGCAATTTTTGTTCAACACCTACGAAACAGTTGACTACTTTGCGCAAAATACTTAGTAAAACTGTTTGAAATGTAGTCATTAACACGTTGGCTGCCCATTAAATTTAATTTTCCCGCTTCAAAACTGATCAAAATTCATATTTTTGGGCACCTATCCAAGAAAAATTGATCTTTTTTTTATTGTGCCAATGTTATATTTAAATATTTTGACAATAATTTTATATCTTCAAATAGAGTCTTCTTGGTTTTAATTGATTTTTTGTTTGAAAATTGGAAAATATGTAATTTTTGAATTTTCAACCTCTAGCAAAACAGTGTTTGGATATTTCTATACCTATATTTTATTTTTTGGTGTTTACAAAACTGTTTTGAATTTAAAAATGTTGTTTTCCATGTTTTTTTATTTTTATTTTTTGACCATTTTTGGATTTACAATCGAGTTTTCCTGTTTTTGAAACGCATTTTGATTTTTTAAATTGCAATGTTTGGTCAACGCCTACAGAACAGTCTAATACTGTGCCTAATCTACAATGTACAACTGTTTGGAATGAAGTCTATAACACGTTGGCAGCCCACATAAAAAGAAAATGTAATTTCTGTGTCCCAGGATTGAAATCAAATAAATGTAAAAAGAGATATCGGTAGCGAGCTGCTTTATGTAGTAATTTAAAATGTGTATATTCTTCATAGGCAGCATGCTATTTTATAGGCAACAGGCATCACTTACAGGCCGAGATTATTGTATAAAAAGTAATATTTGAATAAATTAATATTGTTTATTAAAAGAAAGTTCCAACCGTGCAATACGGGTACTAAAATAATCTGGATTTTGATTTTGTTAATGTTTCTAAAAGTGATGCATATTTCAAAATGTAGTTTAGCCGCCTACACATTGTTTTTGGTGCTTCAAAGCAGATTAAAATTGGTATACTTAAATACTAATAAAAAAACACTTGAAGTCATTTTGTTATTGTATTCTATAATTTTTCTGGCGTGCATTTCCAATAGATTAGAAGATTGGAATTTTTCCATCGATCTTCCAAATTGTTTTTGTATCCTTAAAATTGCTTGTAATTGATTGTACTGAGCACCAATTAGTATAGACAATTAAAACATTTGATTACTTCAACATGTAAATACTACCATTTCGGTTTTTAAAATTGAATTTTTCTGACTTTTAAATGCATTTTGATCTTTGAAACTGCTATTTTTGCGTGACCAATATCGTGACTAACAGCAACATGTTTTGTTAAATAATTTTGGATTTACAATCGAGTCTTCTTGTTTTTAAATTGCACTTTGAACTTCAAAACTGCAATATTTGTTCACCATCTACGAAACAGGTGAGTAAACACTATGTAAAATTGTCTTTAAGTAGTATTTTGTTAAAGACCAAACGTTGGTCGCCCATTAAAATGTTTTTAGCGCTTCAAAACTGATATAAATTCATATTTTTGGGCTCCAATCCAAAAAAAATTGATCTTTTTAATTATTTTATTGTACCAATATTTATTTTGAAATACTTTGACAATAATTATAAAGCTTCAAATAGAGTCTTCCTGCTTCTACATTGATTTTTTGCTTCAAAATTGGAAATAACGAATTTTCAACTTGTAGCAAAACAGTCATTGAATATTTCTATACCTGGATTTTATTTTTTGGAACTTCTGAAACTGTCCTGAATTTCAAAATGTGATCTTCCTGTTTACAAATCGTTTTTATTTTGAATTTTTGAATGCCTGTATCCAAAAAAGTTGTCAGTCGTTTTTGTAATTCTATAGCTTGATTTTAATTTTTTGATGTTTTTAAATATGATGCATATTTCAAAATGTAGTTTTACCGCCTACAAATTGTTTTTGTGCTTTAAAACAGCTTAAAATTGGTATTAAATTAAATTCCAATCACAAAACAATTTTAGCCGTAAAACTGCAATTTTTGTTCACCATCTACAAAACAGTACTACTTAAAAAATACAAAATACTTAGTAAAACTGTTTAGACCAGTTTTAAAAATGCAGTTTTATTGAATACAATTTTTTGTGCTTAAAAATAGCTTAAAATTATTATTCCTAAACACCAATCATAATACCCTTGACGTCATATAGGTATGGTGGTTTACAAATTGTTTTTACACGTTTTTCCAATAGATATGAAGATTGGAATTTTTCCATCCTGCTGTTAAATTGTTTTTGTTGCTTTATAGCTGCTTGCAATTTTGAGTAACAATTAAATAATTTTATTACTTTAGCATCTAAATATTAGTTTTAGAGGTTTATTTAGCATTCTGGGCTCCGAAATAAAGTCTAACCATTAAATGCATGTTGAGCTTTACCAACAGCGAAAAATGTTCTTAACCATTTTTGGATTTACAATCGAGTTTTCCTGTTTTTGAAACGCATTTTGAGTTTTAAAACTTTTTGCAACAAATATTACTTTAATACATTTACTAAAATTGTGATTTATTGCAAGAAATTTAGCATATTTTTCAAAAGTATGACTAAAATTACAGACAAAGTTGTAATTTGTGGGAGAATTTTTTGTCATTATTGGCTTACGATTGGTTAAACTCTTGCCAGAGTATATAGTTAAAAGTTTTACGGCGACACATAATTTACGAATATTGTAAATAATAATTGTTTACAATTTAAATTTTTAAAAGGAGCCTAAGTTGAAATTAGAATATTATAATTATTAAATAATTACTACGCCAATTAAGCCATTACTAAATTTTGAAATAAATATTTCAAAAATTCACCTCGTGTGGGGATCGAATCTACAACCTTCGGATTTTGGGTCCCCTGCTCTACTTAAAAAAAAAGGTACGGAGCTATCTTAATATATCAATTGGCATTGGTTTTATGATCTATAACCATGTCAAAGTGAATTTTTGAAATATTCATTACATGACATGCTTACACATATACAATTGTGTGTGTATGTCTAGTCTATGCTAGCACAATACACACGGAAATTTTCAGCGGCGACCGATATTATACGAATATTATAAATAATAATTATTTACAATTTAAATTTTATATAATATATATAATATAATTATTAAATAAATACTTACGTATTGTGCTAGCATAGACTAGACATAGTCGTAGAACATAAAACCAATGACAATGGAGATATCTCGGCAGCTCAATTGATACAGCAGTGGAGATGAAATCCGAGGTGAATTTTTGAAACATTTATTTCAAAATGGAATAATGGCGTAGTAATTATTTAATAATTTTAATATTCTGAAACATAATTTATATTTCCTATATTAAAATGTGCGTTGAATAGAAAAAGCAGTTAACGACAAACTAGAATGCCACTCAATTTTTCTACGCGACACGAATGCGCTCACATCTACAATTCAAAGTATCATCCATCCGTGAGTGAACGTAGTCGACACACTGTATCAAAATTATTATTTTCTTCGATATTGAATTCAAAGGGAATATGCAATGAGAGAAACTTATAGAATATTAACATCCACGCTACTCAAAGTGCATACCAACTGCAAGAATAATAGCTACGACCAATTAAAATGAGTGGAATTAAAGCTGAAAAACTGGCGGGATGTAATTTCCCCGCGACCCACTTTTCTGCTTATTCTCATCCGAGGATTCCAAGCGCAGTTAAAAGTAGTTATTCACTGCAGCGCTTGATAGTAGTGAGGAGACTGATATTACTATATCTCTCCTTACTTCCGCATCCGTCTTATAGTGTTGGCAGCGCCGAGTAATTTCCTACTCCGTGAAGATTGTCACTGAGATGGGACCGTGAAAATATATATTTTCGGGTACCTAGGACGATTTATGGTTTCCCGTGCGTGTCTGAATGTACATGAATGTGTATATAAATCCGTGTTTAATTATTCCGAAGCTTGATTTTCGCAGCTAACGTGATCGCAGGCGATTTTTCACAAACGGTCGTTAATATTTACCACGTTCGAGGTGGCTGCACATTGTAGAAACGGTGATTTCCTATTTGAATTTACCCGGAATATACCGTCAGATTATTGAAATTGAGATTTGATTTATGTAATTTACTTATTTTGAGACTATTATATGTTCTCATACCTTCCAGTTTGTTTTTATTACATAAATGATTTAAAAAATATTATATTCACAATCAAGAAACATATTTTATATATTTTAATGGCTCAGTATCAAAGCAATACTAAATTAAATTGATTTTGTTTGTGTAGTTTGGGAAAGTAAGGTATCTTCAAAGCTACTGCGTAAATTATAAATCAAGCATGGTATATTAAGCAATTATCCAATTTGATGGAGACATTACCTTTAATAAATGATTTTATGGGAAATTAATTATTTATTATTAGAGGAAATGCTTTAATTAATTGTGGCAATGCTAAATAATTTCATTGAAGTTATAATGGTGTTGAATATATTGCTAATATTCAAACATATTTATCTGTTGCTTTGGCCCTCTCGCTGCTTCAGGCGCATTTACGTTATATTATCTCCCAAAATAAGGTATATTTTTAAACAGGGCCGGCGCAAGCTTTTACTGGGCCGGGTTTAAAAAATAGAAGTTACACCTAAAAATATATTCCTTCAATTTATATGTTAATGACAAGATAATGTGAATTTGGTTCAAAACAATGTCACCCACTCTAAAATTCATGATAGTTTAGAAGACAAGAATCAGTTTGTACAAGATGTCAAACATTCTCACCTTTGGAAATAAATAAACTTAAGATGAAGATGCTTTTTGTGAATAAGCATTCAGTGTCCTTATACAAAATAATTCATCTTAATGTACAGGTTTTACCAAATAAATGTGGTATTTTTTAAATGTTTTTTGATTTTTTCCTCCTGAGGTGGTTTGTCAAACTTCCCTGCATTACGGTCCTGGTGGTCCTATTGTGCATCTCTGACATCTTACACCTTTAGCAGTTCTGTATCTTCTATGAAGTCGAGGAGTTTTTGCTAATGGATTATTGGCAAAACTCCTTTTGAATAGAGACAAACCTGAATTATTTTGTGTAATTGAACACTGAATGCAAAAAGTGCTATGTGACGTTATTAGACTAAATGGTTGTTCAATCACTACTATGTATCACATTTTTTGCACGGTAGTTCGGCAATATATGTTGAAAATAGTTTAGTATGGGAATGTAAAAGGTTAACTCACATAGAAACAAAAGGTATTGATAAAATATTTGAATGTGTGCTTTAGAAATTCATAATGTTTGCATTTTGTGTATTTACAGATTACATTAACATCTAATAGTAATTACGAAACATATATATTGGAGCTATAAAGAGTTTTATCATTATTATAAAAAAACTATATAAAAATTGTTTTTTGTGGTGATTTAAATATAAATAATAACATATCTAATTACAAGTCTATTATAACTTTACAAATCACTTTTGAAAATTTTTACTTAAAATCTTGCAACATTGTTTGTCAACCCACATGCATAAGTAATACTGGAACTAAAACAAAAATCGATTATATTACAACAAGTTTTCAGGTAAATTATAAATTTAATATTATAGAACCAAATATTCCACACTGCCAAAATACTAGCATTTACTGTAAGTTTTGTGCCTATATCGGTAAATGTTCTTCAAAATTATAAACGTGTTTATTCTGAAACCAATATATCATTTTAAATTTTTATTTGCCAAAGAAAATATGTTAATTGAAAATATTAGATCAGTTAATGATGTTAAAATAGGAAACAATCTCTTTTAGATGCAATAAAAAAAATTAAATATGCATTTAATATATCATTCACAAAAATGATGGTTGGACGCAACCTGGAGACTAACACCAAATATGACCAGGTGGCTATATACGGTGGTAATTAGACCCATCATCACATAAGGAGCACTTGTGTGGGTGATAAAACTACAATCAAGACTACAGCTACTAAGCTAGGCCGATTACAGAGGATATCATGATTACTGATAACGGGAGCGGTAAAAACGACAACAACAGCTATTCTCACTACCGCCACTTCACCTAGTAGTGATGGCGAAGGAAAGGCAAGCAGTGTATAGACTGCAGATAAATGAACACGTTTCTAATCTTGGGACTCACCGAGTATTACAAACATGTTGCATAAAGAAAAAACTCTAATCATGAGATCAGATTTTATGAAAGGTTGCCTCATTGAAAGGTCATTTGATGCAGTAATACCATTGTGAGACGAGTGGGCGCAGGGCAAACATCTGATAGACAGATGGGGCCAAAAACCGAAATAGCACCGGAACTGGAATATATGAAGCCAACACCGTGGGAAGCTATATTTACGCTATACCTGGGTAAATATACTTCAGTTGTCCAATCGGAAGTGGCCGGTCTGGAGTTCAATTCAACAGACTAATTACCATCATGTTTTTCGACAATCAATCAGCATTGCAGGAGTTACGATTGCCAGTAATTAAATCCAAACTAGTTTTGAATTGCATAGATATCTTGGAAGCACTGGCCACAAACAACAGAGTACGCCTGGTCTGGGCACTGAAAGACCAAAGCATAGAAGGGAACCTTAAGGCTGACCAGCTAGGCAAAAAGGGAACAACTGGGACATTTATTGAACCAGAACTCACATTCGGGATTCCACACAAAACCGGAAAAGAAGTAATCCAACCCAAACTTGCAAAGGAACACAATTACATGTGGAAAAACTGTCAGGGGATGAACCACACAAGATTATTGCTAACAGAACCAACATAACACAAACACAAAAACAGAACACAAAATACTCAAAAGGAAGTATCGCAAATGAGTCGAACCAAACTGCAAAGGCTTACAGGACTGATTACCGGACACTGTGG
>JARJEC010157631.1:0-29423 GCA_030264575.1 Tachinus sp. AB-2021 | reverse complement strand
TAAAAAATATCAATTAATTTATTTTTATTATGTTTATTACTTTGATCTTTTATGATTTATTATTGGAAAAACGGATGACAATTCAAATGAAATTTACAGTCACGTTATTTAATTTCAATAATTTTAATAAAATGTTGTTTAATGAAATGCATTTTATAAAACTATAAAATTAATAATAAAATAATTATTCAATTATGTGTTTTATTTTATTCAATATTTACATGGAATTCAATTATATTCATTTTGTAAATAATTGAATTTTAAAATTTTATAAATATCTAAGAAAAATACTTTGTTATTAAGCTAACATATCTTAATAACAAACCAAATAATTATTTTGATATTTATTGTCACTTCCAATGGTTTTAAATTATTTATAGGTAAATGATAGCGTCTAATAAATTATTCTTGTTAGCTTGTTTCCAAACTGATTAAAAAATCAATAAAACGATTAAAATTAAATAACTAGTTTTTGCTACGAGAGGCAAAATCAAACGGAATTGTTTGTTTTTTTACAAGAGTGCACTTAAGCTAAGTAATTTTAGAATTGCATTGATGCAGGAAAAATGATTTGTACATTTTATGGGAATCTATAAATAGCTTTTTTCGACAACCGGTTAGAAAAGTAGGATTTAAGCACCTCAATTGAGTTGAGAAAGTTCACTTTTCTCCCTAAGAGAAAATGTAAATTACGCAATTTTTATTACATTTGAGAAGCTGCGTTTGAAGTTTCTCAGGTGTCACAAAGCCGCCTAATTTGTATGTCAGAATTACAAATCTCTTTCCTTTTTACAACAAAATTCTGACATTTGAGGAAAAAATAGAATTCAAACCTTGCTAAAAAAGTGCCTTTACAACCTTGGGTAATTATAAACGTTGCTTAGGGCTCGGTTTATAAACTTTGCCCGCAGTCTGCAAGAGTGCACTTTCTTATATGGGTTTAAAATATACTATTCTAGTTTAAGTTATATAGGTTCTCACCTATACTATTTATAATTTTTCAAATTTTATTTCTTATCTGTTATTGTAATATATTTATTTCTGTTACCATTCTTTATGAGTACATAGTTTGTACCCTACTTTCTTTCGATACATTCTGAGATTGCTCTATTTTATACACTTGTACTTGGCAATAATATAAATGTATCTATATTCTATATCTAATCTAAACAATTTGATACATTTTTGATAATGCAAAACACTCATTTGATAGAATGAATGTAAAAAGGGACCTTATTAAAGGCAAATATATTATTTAAAAAAAAATAAAAATTTGAAAATTAGAAAATAAAAATAATAAAAAGTATATTTAAACAATATTTGGTAATCAATGTTAAAACAATTTTTCAGGTATCCCAATAGTATTATTTTCCTAAAAGAGGTTTTTACCTCTTTTAGGTTTTGTAAAATGATTTAAACTTGGCAAATTTCTAATGAAAATAAGGTTGGGTTAGAAACATGTGTTTACTTATTTATGTTTTTTTACTCATTAGTGTTATGTCAAATGTTTAATATTATTGTGTTCGCAATACTAGTTTGCAATATTTGTATACGCAAAATCAAAATTATTACTATATATATATAGATGTTACAAGAGAATAATAAACATTCAATTTTTAAATTCTGAAATACCTATAAATACGCAGAAAAAAAAATATGGTTACGTTATAAAAATGGACAAAACAACACCTCGTCGTTGTTATGGCAACACTGACAAACTCAGTTTGTCCAATTTTACAGAATGATAAAAGTTATTAAAAGCTATAGTGGCGACGTTATAATTTAAGACGCACTTTTTTGACAACATTTGAGAAATAATTTTACGAACTTGTGTAGAAATAAAATCTGAAGCTAGTGGTGTTAAATACTTAATTTTCCAAAACAAATGAGATAGATGGTGTTGCCATGGCGACGACGACATGTAATTTATAATCAAAAAATCAAAATGAATTGGTTTGACCATCTCTAACTAATAGTTAAAAATAGGTACTTCTTTCCATGCAATTACTATGCTCTTGGTATAAATTAGAAAATTGGTTTAAATAGCATTCCTGCACTAACACTGGCGGATAAATTTATCAACTGACTCAAGTGAACTTTACAAACATAGACTTTGCTCATTCTTTTAAATCTATTCTAAATTAAATTTATTCCATACTTTTTAAGAGTTTGCAATTAGGCCTTATTGAATTTTAGGAAATACAAGATACATTTAACACAATCAGTGTATTTTGCACTAATAATTTATTAAACCATAATCTACATTTAATTTAAATTAATAATCCAGAATATTCGCAGCGTTGATTGTACTTGCAGGTTTTATAAACTGAAAACAGAACAAAATAATTAATTATATATTTTCTAATAAAAGTTGTAAAAACTCATTTATTTAATAATAAACAATAATACAGTTAAAGAAAATTTTGGAATGAAATTTAACATATTAAACAAATTAAATTAAAATATTGGTTTAAAAACTAGAAAAACTTAATTTCTTTCAAATTATATTAAAAATTATAAGCTAATTTGCTAATAAATAATATTTATGTTGATTTGTATATTTTTTCTTTATATTTTTTTACTATTAACCTAAAATAAGTGAGTTTTCCACATATATTTGCAATACTATTTTTATAAATTTAAAAAAAAGCCAATTAATTATTATATTTAATTACGATACATATTTACTATATCTTACCTAATTTTGAATTACCACGATGCGTGTTCAAAATCATGATGGTCAAAATGTTCTACATGATGATCATGGTGATCAATAATATCGTGATGATCGTGAACGTGATGATCGATATGGTCGTGGTGATCATGTATTATTGGAAGATGAACTTTCTCTACATGATGATGGTGAACATTATGAATATGATATGGTACATGTATGACGCGATTTTCATAACCACCACTTAAGCTGAACTTTTTGAAGAATAGAGGAGATGCGCTTGTGAAAGCTATCAAGCCTAATAGGATTACCTGAAAATTATAATTATGAATATTTTTTTTAAAGTAACAAAACAATGAATAATAATACTATTTACTTAATATACCGACTTAAATATACAATTTAGTAACATATTTTTATAATTTTATAATTATATTGTTAAATCGTACAACAACGAAAATACATACCCCTAATTTAGAAGCCATTGGTTATATATTTGATACTCAATCACAAGTCACTAACTAATTTTAAATGAATGATTTCTAATCAATGCATCTAGTTATTTATACTGATATGTTTTACCACTACTATCGATCGATTTATTTATTTTGCCGCAATAGGTATGGGTACGGAAGCGTTTTGCATATGTAATATCGGTGTTGCAATTAAAAATTTGTATTGTTTTAAAGTAATTTATTTTAAATAGACAATTTGTATGTACCATTAACAGCCGGAATTTTCAATTGCCCGATTTTATTATAATGTAAATAACAACTTATGGTTACAAATAGCCTAAACAATTAAATTATTGCACTGAATTAAAAAAAAAATGCTAGGCTTAATATTAGATAAATAATTAAGTATCGATCTTAGTAAAGTATTATGTTAAAACTGTTGAAATAATTATACAATTTTATTTTATTTATACCGTCTCAATTTATATCAACAGCAAGTTTTATTTTGGTCATATGCCAAAGGTGTTTGCAAGAAGTCTCGATTGCACAGTTATGCTAAAATTGTATTACATATACTTTCATCTCTCAAAATTCTTACATTACCATATCATATGTATGCAATGGTATGCGTTATATTGCAAGCTTGCGTTCAATATGATGTACTGGGTCGCGTCAAAATTTACTAAACGGAACAAGATCAGATTTTTAACACAACATTCAGATTCCAGAATGCAATGTCCATGATGATGAATCCATGTTTTTAATTGTAGTAAAGTTAATTTCAGACTAGAAATTTTAATTTCTATCGTTTTTTATTTCATATATGATGTTAATCAAAAAAATAATAAAAAATTGTATTTAAAATTTAGTTTTCGAAATATCACAGGGATATGTTTATTTGCTCTCTCTCGTTTATTTATCTACCTTCTTATAAAATATTACTAAAATTGACTTACAATAAAACAATTTTGCAAAATCGATGGGAATTAAAAAAAAATCCCAACTATATTAATTGTTGCCGGAATTCAAAAAAAAATATTTGCTTTGTTCCTTTTATTACTAGAATAATATAGCATATTATTAAAGGTAATACTAAATGATCCTTATTAATTTGAATAAGCAGAAGTGAATAGGAAACAGTGTTGCAGCAATTAGTTGATTAAACATTTCAGCATTTAGAAAAGACATAATCTAAGCTTTATACATATGAACTACGTTAATAATTGTTTATGCCTTAATTATTTACTTCCAAATAAGGGCAAAACGATTTTGGTATATCTGTACGATCTGGTACATTGTGATCTACTGATCTCGTGTTTGCGACTCATCCATATGTAAGGTGCATATAAAATACAAGTAGTGCATATAACCGCTGACTCTCTGAGCTCTAACTTTATTATTACTAACGATGATGATAAACAAGTAAATTAGTTATTTATTTTAATATTTGATGTCCGAATATGGTGGAATTCAACAATATTAATTCTAAAAATTATAAAATTAAAACTTCAAAAATATAATAAGAAAAGTATATATTTCAACTTATCTTATTAACAAACCATAAATACATTTCGACATCTATATGTCATTATCAATGGTGATTAAATTATAAACAGAAATCTCCATAGAGAGTTTGTGAATAAGATAAGTTGAAATATGTACATTTCTTATTAGTTTTTAGAATGTAAGTTATTTATTTGATTTCTTGCTTTAACGCAATGCAAAAATTACTGTGGTGCACTAATAAACATTTATAAGCAGTGAAACAAACGGCTGCATTGGATTGTCATTGCTCATGGCAATTTTTTATTTCTACGATTTCTTATATAAGTTTCTACTGCAGTCACCGCCACAGATAGTTCGACAGCTGATAGGCATTTTGGTAAAAAGTGTCGCTGATTCAAAGTCCTAGAAAATTTAAGAATCAAATTTAATAGAATTCTAGATTAGAGTAGACGTAGAATAGTATATTAAAACACAAGTTACAGAAAGCGACTTAATCCAGTAAGTGTTCGAATAGACGAGTGCTGCAAAAACCTTCTGAAACTTTTTAAAACAATTTTTTTTGTTTTGGCCAATTTATAAAAAATAAAATCATTTCTTGGATCATTTTACGTAAATGTTGGCGTTTGAAATATTTTCGTTGATCAGCGCCACCAACATGAAGCGTCAATAACTATAACCTATAAATGTCAACTCAATATTGTATTAATTAATTCAGAATCAATTAGATTTAACTCCGCTTGATTTGCGAGAAATAACAACATGGGCAATAAACAACTTGTTGCCTAACAAATCTAAAACAGCATATGACAAAAAATATAAAAAATGTAAATGTTGACTTTTCAAAATTTGTAATACTAGAATTACATTTAAAAAAAGGTAGTAATGGATACGAATCCAAAAAATCACATATATTAGAATTTGAGCAAATTAACAGATTTATCAACAAAGCTCCCCAGATGTTGATTACTGGGCAGTAAAAGCAAGTTAATTATTTGTAAATTTACTTTATTCCAAGTAAATAAACTTTCAGGTTGTTTTAATAATGAGTTATTCGGGTGCGTGCAGATGCGAGGAATTATTAAATATGTCAACAAATAATATTGAATACAAAAGGGATTCTGTATTTACTAATTAAAAAAAAACAAAAACAAACCAACCCATAGTGTTCGCTGTCACAAATGAACAGTGGATTAAAATAATTAGCGACTGTGCATTATGACCGTTTAATGTGGAGCATAGTAGATTTTTCATATTTTATCAACAAGGAAGTTGCACGGTGCAACCAATAAGTATCAATAAAATTGATGCGATGCTGAGTGCTATTGCCAAATATTTGAAATTGTCGAATCTTGGTCAATTTACGGAGAACTGCTTTCGACGATCATCTGCTTCTCACTTAGCAAACAATGGTGGTGATTTACTCACTATAAAGAGACATGGAAGATGGAAAAGTTTCTCGGTGGCAGAAGGGTACGTGGATCAAAGAGAATTGAAGTGGCAGAAAAGATGTCCACAAATGTAAATGTCGATAGACCTGAACCTTCAAATATAAAAAACCCTATAAAAATTTCTAATAATTCTGTTTTAAATTCAAGTTTTCCAACACTTATCAAGAATATCGGTGACTGCTGGAAATTATTCCACTATTTCTATAAATATTTGTTGTATAGTAGGAGAACAACTTTAATTATTGAATTTACTATTTTGTTTAATTATTTAATTTAAAATTAACGTTTATTTCAATAAATTTAAATATTGTTACAACAAATTGGCACTTTTATTATATTGTTGCATTGTCACATTTACCAAGCATCTTTCGTAGGAACGGAAATAAAACACTCCACAGGGGTTGAAACGTTCTTCATAATTTGAGTTCAGTAATTCTACACAGAAGAAAGTGTGTTACACCAAACGCACTGTAGCCGTTAAAAAAATGACAAAATTTAAAACCAGTTACGCCAAAACCTGTTCGGGAGTATGTGCATGTTTAGTGTTTACTTAATGTTCAATTAATAACGAACAAAATGCCGCTAACCTACGAAATTTATTTGTTTTACAGCTATGCACATTAACATCACCATTGTTTAAATGTTGATGTCATTCTGAAATGCATTTTAAACTGTTTGTTTATTTCTTTTTACACTGTACTTAACTGAAAATAAATAAGTTATTGCAAAATTTTAGTTTGCATTAATTGCAATATTATATAAATGCAAATACAATAATTTTAATTTCAAGTAACTTTATCAAATATGCATAAATAAAGTTAAATCATCGTAGAAAGAGTTTTTTCGTATTTTTTTAAGTTCGACGGATATACAAGAACAATACTTTTTGGTAAATTTGATCTTGTCCGTAATGTATAATAGTTTGCTTTGTTTTTGTTAACGGAAGTAATATGGCCAGCAAGACAACTTTAGTAATACGTTTGGTTACGAATTTCATACTAAATATTTAGTCGATTGAAATGAGGTCCCTTCGAAATAAATTCTATTTGCATATTAAAAGCCACCAGCACAAAGGCTTTTTTTAATTTTTATTTTTACAATTTTTCTCGAGTTAATAATATTTTGGTTATAAATTACTATTGTACTATACTATACTATCTGTATCATTGTAATGTGCAATTGAAGCAATATTTTGTGAACATTTGATTGTCCAATAAATCTAATAATTCCTATACTGTTCCTACTAAAGTGGTGATAAGGCATTGGATACTATCAACTTCTCAAAACCAAGTGTCCCGTTTATTCCTCGTGGGAAGTGGTATAAAATTTATGAATATTAAATCGAAGCTGATTGATCTTTCAACCCACGTTGGGTCTTCATGATGGGACAAGTCCCTTCATAAACTATGGAGATATTAAATTGTGTGAGTATATGTAAACTAACAATTTTGGTCCTAAATGTAACCAACTGACAACAATTTTATATAATATTATACAAACTATACAATAAATATTAATTAGCATAATATAATTTTGTTTCTACAATTTCTCATAGTCTTTACTGTAGTCACCGTCACAGGTAGTTTGACAGCTGATAGACATTTTGATAAAGAGTGTCGTTGATACAAAGTCCTGAAAAATATAAAATTCAAATCTAATAAAATAATAGATTAGAGTGCATATAAAAAAAACCTTTTTAGGAACTTGCTTAAATGTTTTTTAATACTAACTTTATTTCTCTAATAAGTTAATTTTTTAAAGACATAATAAAAATAACCGTTGGGATGGCATATCCAGTACGGTGCATTTACTATTTTGAATAGATAGATTATCAACAATATCATTTCTAAGGTGGTGATTTATACACCGTAGTATATTTTAAATTATCTTAGAAAATCAATTAAATACAAATATTGCAACCGCCGCATATCTAGGGGCTCAAGGCAGAGTAGCCCGTACAGCAATTTCTTTTAAATTTTAGTTTTGATGTACGTCAGAATGTGTATGCACCTTCTGTATTTGAAATTAAAAATTGCAAAATCATAAACATTTAGTGGTTTTTGCAAGGAACTTTAAGCAGTAGTCTATAAGGTACAGTGTAATATTTATTTTGTCTTTTTTTTGCTCTATTGTAAAATTCGTATTTTGTCAGTTAAGAGATACTGCCTTGAGACCCTCGATATCGACTACGGCCTATTGCAATTGTTTGGTAATTGAATAGGTGTCCGCATAGACAAAAGTTGGTACAATTTGCCATTTACAACAATTTATCAAGCTTAAGTTAATGAAAACAAACTTCCAAATTACTAAACTTTAATTATGCATACAACTAAAAGACTTGAGATTGATGTCTAGTTGATAAAAATCCAACATTAACAAATACTTTTACTAAAACTGTTTTTTTAATGCCTCTTTTATTTTTGAACTATACAAAGAAACATTTTTTTTAGTCCAGGAGATAATGATTTTTTTTGTAGTTAATTTCCTAATCGATAAGATTGTTCAGTTTGTGATTCTAAGTAACAAAAATTGCATTAGTGACAACCCAATTAAGATTTTTTACCATCTGTTAGACTAGTTATATAATTAGCTTTTCGCAATGCTAAAATGACGCAAACTTAATTTTTCTAAATAAAAATTTTACCTTTGTTATTTTATTATTTTACTATATAATTTTAGTATTTTTTTCTGTATAATTTTTGTTTAAAATGTATAAAGTTAATACGTATATATACGTATATATTCAAAAATTTTATATAAAGGCATAGCATTCCTTTTCTAAATATTTGCTTGGGCCGCTACTTCTTATAATTTAAATAAAACATACGTGTCAAAGGTTTTCAAATTATATTTAAATCTACTGCGACAATTATTTTACCGCACCATATTATTGAAATATCTCTACAATATCAATAAACCGAAATTGATTACCGACACGTTTATTATATTATAAAGTTTTGTAGCATCAAAAATGGGTTAGTGTTAACTTCGAAAGTTTTAGTTTTATTTTTTGCCAGCTTTAAAAAAAGAGTTCTCATGTGACCAAGTTTATTCACATTGACCGTTTAATAGACTTCTATAATAGGTCATGTTAAATACAAAGCAATATCAATAATCGATTTCATATTTTCATTACCGCTTTAGTAAATGCGTTAGAAAACATATTTTCATTGAAGTGGTGATAGCTACGTGCGCTGATGAAAATATATTACATATTATTATTTCCTATTTTAGAAATTTTAATTTTAGTTCAATATTCAATTCAATACTTAAATAATAAAGAACTTAAAAATATTATAAAATATTACCTGAAATGCCATCACTCACAATTTTGACTTGGAATACATTTTATCAACACGTTTATGGAAAATATTTGTTATTTCCGTTCTGTACTGTGGTATCTGTACTATTTAATGCTACAATTAAAATAATATTTTTTCCGAATTGCTATCTTTATTAACAAAACAGATACTTATGTGATGCTACTGAATGCAGGACATCCTGTATAGGTTACATTAATAATGGTTCTTATCATAATAAATGACAATTTTTTAATAATCAATCAATTAGTCTTTCATTTAGGAAATTTATTTATTTTACTGTTTTCAATGTATTTACAAAGTTTATTTACAATGCCAATAAATGAAAGGGACTACGTGTGCTGTACTTCCCCCATTTGAATTTTCTATAACAAACGAAATCATTAAGAATTTATATCATAACATTGTAAAATATTTTACCTATAGATTTATAATACTTCAGGTACTTCATAGTGTCTGTGAAATAAGTTACCATAGGCTATCAAAATGATGTCCGTGATGTTCCAACTGATGGCCTAAATGATGATCATGATGATCAATATGGTGATCAAATTCGTGAAGATTTAAATGGTGGTCGTGATGATGATGATGATCAAGTAAATCGTGATGATGATCATGAAGATCTAGATGATCATGAAAATGAACTTTATGGACATATGGAACATGGACTTTTTCAACATGGCGATGATTAATATCATGTATTCTATCAGGAACATGGTAAGGTACATGAATAATGTGATGTTCGTGGCCACCGTGAAATCCTAGTCCTTTGAAGAATGTTGGAGCTGCTGCTGTTAAAGCAATTAATCCTAACAAACTGACCTGAAATTATTTATGAACATGTAATAACACCATAATAATATGTAATAATACTAGTAATTTAAGTGAATGCTTGAGCGCATTATTATTTAATTTAAGGAATGCTTTGTAACGTCTATTCATTAATCAATGAATACATATATGATATGCTCAAAACACACATTTCTGTTCTATGGATACTTAATAACATTATAATTTTACAGTCCATATATTAAAATAAGTTCCTATGATCTTGCAATCTAAAAATTTAGCTTCAGAGTTCAACGAATTAATATTTTGCATTCAGCATTATTCTTTATTATGTTGAACGTTAAACGCTGATTTTATGATATAGTTATTGCATTGATTTATACTTGAATCATGCAGTGTGCTTTGAAACGATACAATTCAATCACAATACGAATGTAAATGTATTGCTAAAGCTTTGCTGTTACAATATAGGAAATTTACATACCGTAACTTTGAAAGCCATTTTTACGTATTTTAGTAATCACAATACAACACAAAACACTTGAAGCGAATGATGATTTTAATCAATGTCTAGTTTGTATTTATACTCGAACTGAAAAAAAATCGTCCACTACCACTCCCAAATATTTTTTTATTCATTTTCGGCTAACTTGATTTTGCGGATGGTGGATCGGATGTGCGTCACATGTAAAACCTGAAATCCTGCGGCAGAAAAATAAAGACGGACCAAATAAATGAAAGTGTAATGTATATGAGAGTGTGTGAGTTTTTGTGTGTGGTATGCGGAGGAGAAAGAAATAAAGTGAGCAAGCGAGATGGAAAGTCTACCTTAATTTCTTTCTGGCACAATGTCGCGGAATTTGTAGTTCACTTTCGCTATCGGCTATTATTATTTTTTATGATGCTGAAATATTTTCGAACAACTACAAACACTATGTTGTTTATATTAAGCAAGGTGAGTACAACTCATTTTTATTGCAATTTTAACAGTTGCATCAAAATAATGTATGTTAATGTGTACACTTGTATAATATGTAGAACATAGGCTTCGTATTATTGTCAATATTGCACACGTTGCATTATTAATAGTTTTAATTTTTAGACATATTTATAATACAAATTTATTTTTAATAAAATAACTTTAAATGAAACATTGCTTTAATCCTTTTTTGTTTGAATACATTGGTTGAAATTATTTTTAATATTCAATAAACCTAGAGTATATTCTAATGCAAAGCGTAATTAATGCTAACAAATAAGTCTTAAGTGTCATCTCTTACAACTATTTCATTTTTCTTCTGAAAATTATCCACCTCATTTGCTCGTTAGTCGTGAGAGCGTTTGCCATTGAGAGGTCAAGTTTGCACTCGAGCTCACAATTAACAACAGTTTGTTGAAGTCCAATAACATAATAATATTAACAATGTATAACATAAACAGTTAAGTTGTTTGAAACTATTGAACGTTGGCAATTTAGATGTTATAATTTCCAGATTTTTTTCTTTGTCCATGTATCAATATATATAAATTATAAGTGCCACTTATGCCACTTTTTGAAATACTTTTAATTTTTTAACTTTATTTTAGTCCCGTCAAGTCAAAGTTGTGACAGTATCAATAGTTATCAATTTATATATGTCGGATGATTGTTAAATTATTTATTACATTTTTAAACCATAAATTTATGTTTGTATATTTTTAATATGTATTGTAAATGATGTATAGTGTCTGTATTTAGTGTGACGTATCATATCCACTTTAGTTGGCATAAGTGATAAATAAAGTAAAAATTATAAGTATTGTGTTATTTACAAATCGCAATCGTTCTAATCGAGGTGCGGCCAGGATGAGAAAACAAAAACTTACTTTTCTTTAAGAATAATATAAAAAACGTTTTTGGACACTTAATGGAAATAAATTACCTTTTATAAGAAATTATATATAAATAAATATTGATATTCATCCTGCAATACAAGATTCAAAGTGTGTATAAGATATAAGCAAAGAAGTTATGATTGCTTTTTTCATAAAAAGGTAAGTTTTCATAAATACATTTTAGGTTTTGTCTTTATATTAGATTACTTGCTAAAAGAAAAAAAATTACACTGTGGGTACAACATGTTAAAAATTACGTTGCGATTGAAAGAATACATCAATACATTGAAATAAGTCAACTTACAGCTATATTTAAAGCGCCTGCTCGAGGATATCGAGAAAACCGGTTCTATTTTGTTTGTCATCTTGTATGACTGTTAAACAAGGAAGAAGCGCATATTCACCGTTGCGACAAAAATGAGTGGAATTAATAAGATTGAGCTTTTAAAAAAATGTGCAAGCTTGTACCCAAAACATATCAATGACTCAAGATTCTTTATATTTTATATGAACACTGAACATTTGCAGCGCAACCTGTGGGAATTCACAGTTTCTATAAGATACAAAAAAATGGTTGATTATTTAAAATAACCCAACCTACAGGGTTATACCGGTCAATGTCTGCGTCAAACGTCAACAAATTTTTTTGCTGAGAATGGAGCAAACACCGGGTAGTTCAAAATCATGGAAGATAGCGATTGAACCCAACTCCAGAAAACTATATAGAAGAATGCATTAATAATACAATGAAGACTCCAAAACTGATTTTTAAATAATTAAATAATTATTCATTATAAAAAATAGTTGCTAAAAAAATGTATCTTTACGATAAGTAAATATGATCTATTTCTATTAAGTGCCAAAAAACAATTTTAAATAGCAACTTCTTTTTTTTTTTTAATTCTAAAGAGTTTATTTTTTATGTATGTTAGTGCCATAATGCCATAGGTCACATAACATTTTATTAAATAAAACTTTTGTTAAACTTGTCATTTGAAAAATTAAATAATTTCAATAAGTAATTATTCTATAAGTAACGTTATGTCAGACGGCACACAATTTATGTGAGGATAGTTTTAATGAACAAGATCTTTGCAAATTATTTTGCTAAAAATTCAAGAATTAAAATACATTTGATAAATAATCTCAAAAATAGATAGATATTTACTTTTTTGTGTAATTCACAATTTTACATTCAGAATTGATAGTTGTATCAAAATTAAAAAAAAAACGTAAAATTTTTAAAAATTGATTAAAGTAAGTGTAAATTAAGTTAGTTGCACACTAGTGTAATAAAATATTTTATGATGTGAAACATCTAATGTCGCGTTAGAACAAATTTTGCTATGATAGTGGTATAGTTGGTAGTGACAAACAATGATAAACATTGTGAAGTTGTGGGCTAAAAATATTAGGGACGGTACCCCGACTTAAGCGCTCGCGATATAAGCGTCCCGCCATAAGTGCTTCCGACAATTGCGCTCCAGATAATACAAATTTAGTATTTTTGGATTGTGATTAAGGATATAATTATAAATAATATTTTAAAGAACTATTTACTTTTCTTGCAGTAGAATAGATGATATGTAAATAATATTGTAAGCATTATTATTAGTACCATTTCATATTCAATTGGTAATATATATTTGATGAAACTTTAAATGTTCCATCAAGAAACCAGTGACGATGATGCAGTAAATAAAGTATTCTAATTGTTTTCTGTTCCAAATATAAACATTCGGAAAGGATTATCGTTGCTAGAATCCCATAAAAGAAAATGTTCGTTTCTACGAGTTGTCCTTAACATGTCTGGAATAGTAATTTCCGCAATAGTACTCGGATTCGAGATTGGTAATTATTTTCGTTGGCGAATACGTTCAATATTCCTCTGTGAGAAACAACATTTGGGTAAATATACAGTAGCTTTGTTAGAAATATTACTGGTAACCTGGTTTATAATTTGTCTTGCCTTTTTGACGGTATTTTTGCTGATTGTTTAATACAACTAACATATTTCACTGCTTCATTTTTTGCCGGATTTGATGCAAGGCAATCATCAATGACAATTTGAACGTCTTTGCCAATTATCAATCTTATTCGACCTTGACATTTTTCATCTCCATGAAACAGAGCAGCTTTTATTTACACGCGAACTTTGATAACTGTGGCCACTATTTAATAATATTTCTTTTTCTTCTTGGACGTTATTTTTTAAATTTTTACAAAGAAAGGTAAAAAAATAAAACAGACAGTAATACTCAAATTGCCATATTTATACAGAAAATAACAAATAAAAATTGTGGCGATGTGAAGCTTTATGTTAATCAAAAATTCTTTACAAAGAAAACAAATCACAGTATGTGTTCATAAAGCCATGCATATTATAAAAATTAGAAAAATATTATTAAGAGGATTTATTCCCAGGTCTCATGTCTAAATTTACTTTTACTACTTTAATGTATATTTAGTCTAAATGTACAAAAATAATCATATAATAAATTTAATTACATATAAACACATTTTTATTTATTTTTAATATCTGGAGCGCTTTAGTCGGGAAGCTCAATTGTCGGTAGCGGTTATGTTGGGACGCTTATGCCGGGGCGCTTTTGACAGGACACCATTAGGGACAGTGATAAACAATATTATGATTGACAGGGAGTGACAATATGAAATATAAAAGTGCGCAGATTTCTGTGTAAAATAGACGTCAACATTTCTCATCTACCAGGCGTACCGCGACAACTCCCCGTATCAAATGACGAAGTAGTTTGATATAGAGTGCACCATATTGTATTTGGTGATTCTGAAATGAATATTGAAAATAACATTTTAACCAATAAAAGTATTTCCGACTCTTTTTTTAATTGATTCTGCAGTAAATACAATAATTATTCATTATTAAGTTGGACAATAAAGCTAAAGCAGCAATCAAAAGCTACCTGAATTGATCAATTTGGAAATAAAAAAAGGTTTAATTCTAATATAAATCTTAGTAGTATATGTGCTAAGGAAACTTCGGAAACATCACCTGATTCGACAGATAAATCGACCTACAGAAATCCAACTTCAAAGTTCTCTAAAGGAATCTTTCTGATGAAGCAATATTACTATTATGTAATAATGAAATTTGTCCAAACATTTAAATAGCCGGGCAGAAAAAGTTATACCTGTTCTTTGGTTCTGTTCTATAAATACACATAAAATCGCAGTAGCAAAACATATGTTAAGGAACAAAAAGTATATTCAACTTCATAAAATCTAAATATGGCTCAAGGTTAGCAATGAGTTGCAAAATCACTTTTGTAAAACATAGTACAAATGCTTTTTCATACTTTATTCACAAAAGAGTCAAAGCAAACTAAAAATGCGTTTAAAAGCTCCAGAATTTTATACAAAAAAAATTGCTAAAGAAATAAGACGACAGGTGAACAGTGGTCCTAACCAATTGGGTCACAGTTCTAGGACGCCTGACAAAATACCTTAGAAAAAAAATAGTGTATCTCAGAGTTTATATTGATTCTGCCATTAAAAATGTTCACTTCAGATGACACCAACATTTTTTTTACAAATTAATAATATTAAAACTAACATCAAAATAAGCAATTTAAACAGTAAGTCAGATAGTGTGGTTAACGTTGCATATTAATAGAATTATCACAAAGGCCTAGCAACTACCAGTTTTAATTCTTAATATATCATAATATTGGTTTTTTTAAATCAAACAAACTTATTTACATCAAAAATAAATGTTATGCTGGTAGAATATTAAAATTTAATAAACTCAAGTCAATTTTATAAATTTTCTAGTAAACCGATATTTGTGGGTTTAATCCTTGCACAAAATTGATTTAATTTAGAAAAAAATCACAAAATCAGCTTATTAATATTATTATAATATTTAAAACCTTTTATGACTAGATTCTATTAAACCTGTACTCGATTGGTCTGAGCCTTGAGGAATTACATAATTCACAATAATAATAAATGCTTTTTGCTAATGCGATTATAGCGAGACGCGAAACAGACTAGCCAATAAATAATAGAATATTGTGTGAAATATTACTGTAATCCCGATGGTACAAACTTAAGAGAAAACGATAGATTACATATTGAAGTTTTCGAATGCACCAACAACTATGCAACACTAAACAAGAATTGTATTTATATAAGTTTAATAAAATGTATTAATACGTGATTAGAATTTCTTAAAAAAACGTACACTAATAGTTTATAATATTTGTATGGAAATAATGAGCAAAAATGCAGATTTATTAAACTAAACTGTTCTGAATGGAACCCACAATTTGCCGGTTTATGCATTTAATCTGCATTAATTTTTACCTTTTGGAATACATTTGTAAACACAATATACAATTTAAATGTATCGATATCACATAAAAATAAATAATAGATGCCAACGCGCTTCACAATGAAATATGTATGTTTCAAACTCGTAAAATGTGTATGGATATTAAAGTAACCTGTTACAATAACTTTCTTACCAAATATCTATGCGTATTACTATTCCGTTTGAGTATAAAATATTTTCATGTAATCAAAATTGATTTCAACCTATGGTAATACGCGAGAATATTTTAAAATGCGTATGCCTTGTCAAATATATTTATTCATCATATAAGTTCTTTTATTATTACATAATAGTCATTTTTTAATTTTTTTAATAATCAATGTTAAATGCATATCAAATGTGCATTAAAGTATTTGCACTTATCCAAAAATGCATTTTTATATATTATAAGTGTTAATGATGCATCGGATAATATAATTATTATTAAATTTATATTCAAGAAAACAGTTTTCCAAGATTTATAAGTAAGTGTAAGTATGTATAGCGTTAGTGCAAATGACGTAACATGCTCTTCTACAAAATTGGACGTAAAAATTTTCATTTAAATTTCTCTAATAAATGAACTAAATCTGGGCAGCAATCAAAGCAAAATTTTTCCACTGAATATTATTTATCGACCAATCGGCAATCCATTTATTTAACTCTAAATTCCCTGAACAAATTATATCATTCACTTAATGACATTAAATATAAAAAAATACGATGAAAAATAAGTTTATTGACTTTTACAAATCAATAGCTTTAAATGACGTATTTACAAACTATAAAATGTTGCATTGTATCTGCCAAACAATTACAACTGTTTATCGACAGTAAAAAAGGATCTAATGTTATCTAAATATAAAATTTAATGATTTACATTTAAAAATTTAAAAATATATTATTTAAAAATATATATATATATATTTAAAAAAATGATTGGAATTTTTAGATGAACTAATATGGGATGCAAATCGAAAACATTTAGAACGAAGAAACTGCTGCAATCATACAAAACTATACAAAACCTGCATTCAGTCTTACTGTATATTGTACATAAATTTGTGTAAATATATAATATTGTAAAAAAAATTTTAGATTCTTAATTATGATTGGTGAAGACCAATATTTATTATTGGCAAGCTAGCATGAAACATTGTTGCAAGTTTAAATAAATGAATAAAGGTTCTTATTTTACCGTAATTATTGACAGTCTTAGTATGTTCAATTTTTTACAAATTTGTAGATATATTTAAAAAAGTGACAATAAATAAATTAAATTAAGATATTGAAATAGATAGTAGAATAACAAACGTATTGGTGGCATTTATGGAAGAATTAAAGAATAATTATATTCAAGACTATGGTTTAAAACCTTGACTAAAAATTAATTTTTGTTTTAGATTTTCGAATAGCTATAAATCTAAAAATTTAAATTTAATAATAGTTAAATAATGAATAAAATATATAATAAACTATGTATGAAATATATTATATTGATATAATATAAGAATTTTATATTTTTAGTTACAAATCAAGTTGGTTCGACTAGATTTAAACCTCATATAAGACACTATGCAAAAGTATATTTTTAACCCATTCCCCATGACTATCGTGATTTACATTAATAGCTTTAATTTCGTCAAAGTGGTCATCCATAAAATCTTTTTTAACTTTTGCATGACCCGCTAAATTTGCAAGAGTTTGCAAACAATACTTCTGCGTGCATAACTCATTGTGATTCTTGCTTAGCAATAGCAGTCGGTCAAACAATTTTGGAATTTCCATTGCTTTTAAAATAGCTTCGGTTTTAATTGTAGCAAAGACCAAAGCGCATGCAGCATTTTCATAAATTTCAACTCTATCGTCATGCAGGTAATTAACTAATTTATTTAGTAATTTGTATTTTAAAGACAATTCTTTGCCCATTGTAGTTTGTGTTAAAATACTAATGTCTTTCAATGCTGCACCAATTATAATTGAATCATATTCAGTATCTAAGATATTTAACAATATCTCATATAATTCACATTCCAATGCAATAAATTTACCATTGCAATACAAAAGTGATTCAATACATTTAAGATACAATTCTAAGCAATCTCGTTCACGGTTGTGTTGAAGTTTTATAATTAATAAATGTAGAAAGCCATTGTCCACCAATACATCAGCTATCATCCAAACGTGGGCCAACCTGTCAAGTAGGATTAAGATTTTGAAACGCACTACAATATCTTCGTCATCTAATAATTTGCCAATATTGTTTAACATATTTTTGTTTTTAACAATAGCTTTTTTGCCATCATACAAATCTGCAATTGTAATTAAAATCATGCAAACCCGTTCTCGTATTGCGTTATTTCGATTAATTAAAAGATTGACCAATCTATCCGATACTTTTAGTTTTATCGCTTCATAATTTCTTTCAGGATCATGCACTAAATCGCAAATGCTGTTAATGGCCTGCATTACAACTTCTGGATCTTTGCTGTGTAATTCTCTACGCAATTTTGGCATGGCCAATCTTCCAAATGCAAGTGGTCGTCTAGTAACATCACAATTATGAACTGGTATTACTGGCTGCGCCGATGTTAATCTTTGAAAAGGTGGATTTTCATCAAACTGGTCGATTGTAGGTTTTTCTCTTGCTTGGTCCACGCATCTATTGATAATGCGAGGATCGATTGTAGTTTTTGTTTGAAGGTAAGAGTTTTTATGAACGGGAAACATTTTCTATAAATATTAAATAATATAATTTAACCAATTAAAAATATATTTAATGACGCAAACAGACATTGACAAGTACTCAATGGCAACTCAGTTGTTAAAGTTGCATATGGTTTAAATCGCAAATACTACCTAAACTCCAATTTCTGTAATTCAATATGAAATAATAACTTATTCTATAATTAATTTAGTCGAAGTAATAGCAAATTAAGTCTGCAATTTTGTGTACACTGTATTTCAAGTGACTAGACTAAATTACATCAAATTGGTAGATTATTCTGATTCATTTTAATTAAATGCGCCTGAGGATAGACGAAATGTGTACGATTTCATAAATGAATAAAATAAAATACAGTATTACACGTTGCGTAAAAATTAGAGAGTAAATGTATCACACATATTACATTATATGAATGAAATTCTTGAACCGTTTTTACAGCTGAATAAAACGTGCGACTGAATGTTAAAATTATGTTAATGATAAATTTCTCCAGGCCAGACCTCGTCCGCATCAATTTGTAACAGCATTTCCTTTACATTCATTAAAGAAATATTTTGAGTTTAAATTTAATTGGAACCTGTTAATAATTACACCATTATTTATTAATTTTAAATTGGAATGATTAAAAGACACATCGGATACAAAATATAAATATAAATAATTTATTAAGCAGCCATTAAACTGGGTTTTCTTGCGGAATATTTATTATAACTCACACAGATTTTTTAACTTTGCACAAAGATTGCAAAATAAAGCAGAATTATATAGTAGCATACAACCCATCCTATAAAACTACGGTTACATTATTAACAAGCACTACAGCAACTTTTTCAATATTTCACAAGAATATAGTCTTCAAAGAAGTCTTATTGTAATTTAGAAAGAATTACGGTATATATTCAATTCTTTATGTCAAAACTAAAACAAATTTCCCACGAAGTTGCCACAAATTCAACTATATAAGTTTACTAATTTGTAGAAATAAATTATGAGACGCATACTTATTTATTTTCTAACAAAATATTTACGAAGGATGCGATTATTGGGTCACATCGGTGAGATATTATAATTTGTTAGAGAAATAGCTGATCTTTTTTATAAATATGTTTTTATGTTGATTAAAAAACAACGATATAGATAAATATGCAAATTAGGAGAAATGGTTTTGTTTATTATCATAGGCAAAACCCAGTAAATGTATTAAATGTAATAATGCTGTCGATTATTTATACATTTTAGAAGAAATAATTTAAAAAATAAAATTTCACAAAACTAGAACATTAAGGAGATCACAATAAAAAAATTAATAATAATACAATGCGTGTATACTAAAATTTAGCCAATTAGGTGGTTTTTAGAGTACTTTTCTTGTATGATACATGAATTTAAAGGAAATAAAATTTTATATTCTATTGTCAAAAATAATATTTTAATATTAAATAAATTTATCAAAATATAAATAAGAATAATCAAAAAAAGAACTACGATAACTAGCTGACAAGCAAATCGTTGATTTAATTACAATTTGGCTATCAATTGAAAAAAAGATAAGAAAGTCTAAAACGAAATTAATTTATTTGCAGTTGCTACAAACGGCTAGAAACAATAATATTAAGCACACCATTGTTGCAGTCGTCATAAGTGTTTATCAGTGCACCTAGCATTTCATTCAAGCAGTGGATAAAAAGAATAATCTATTTGCGTATTGCCCATAAAATAGCCAAATATTTGTACTGGATTCTATCATATTCAAATATTATCCAGTATGTTTCAATGTTAGATCAAGTACTTAGCAGGTTGCTTGTAGAAGCATAATTATCATTATTTATCGATAAAACTGGAGGAGATAATAATACCTGTTTACTATAAAATTTAAAAAGGATGTTGACGCAAGTTAAGTGGCACTATATTGTTTGATTTAGTCAACGGTTATAAACATCAACTTTTGCGGAGAATTATAGAAGCATAGAAAACTGTATTACTAGGGTACCTCCAATATAGATACTCCACATTTTGAACATCCAGGTTTTTATTGCAATATATTGCATGCGACGATGCTTGATGGTTAGATTCTCAACTATAGAAAGAATAAATATTAGTTGTATAAATCAATGTTTTGCGGGATAAAGATTGAGCTTCTAATTGTCTTTAGACTAATATGAATTTATGTTGCTTTACTAAGGAAGTAGTTGATGTAAAAGATCAATAGTAATAACTTCTAAAAATATGTACCACAGTTAATACACATTTATTAATTTTTCAGAAAATCAACTTCAGTTCTAAGAGTTTGAAGATACATTATTTATTGTTAGGTATAAGTATGACTTCAATCGACTACGAACGACTTCCTATATTATTTAGTTTTTCTCTAAATAACCAAAGAGTTTTTTAACTGGAGGCAAACCAATGAAATTCGAGGTACATTTTTTAATTTCAGACAGAAAATCAAAATAACTTTTTTGCCTATCTTTGTAACTTTGTAACAAAACAAACAAAACTACATTATGTTTAGTTCCCAAAATGACCACAAAAAGCGTTGATGCAAGCTTGACAATGCACTAAAAGAGAATGATAAACTATTTCAAAATCTGTTGTGTTTTGAATGTGCAATGCATCATTTACAATTCTCTCTTGCAGCTGCTCTACGATGTTTATTAGTTCCGCATAAACCAATTGTTTCATGTGTCTCCACACATAAACATCCAATGAATTTAAATCAGAAGATTGTACAGGCCATTTATCTCTTCTAACAATCCACCTTTTATTAAAATTATTGTTGGGCCATCGAACTACATATTGCCTAACATAAGGCGGTGCTCCATTGTTCTGGTAGCACATCACGTAAGGCAAGAGTGACATTGTTATCCAGAAAATTTTTGATCATCTAAGAAAAATGGGATGTCGGTATGTACTCTGCATCAAAGGAAAAACGCATAGATGTTACGCACCTAGTATGGACGTCTTGCAATATGATCGCAATCATTGGCAGGGTGCTGTTTACGTTTACAACGTCCCGAATTAATACTTATAGTCATAACTTAATTAACCTAATTTATAATTTTTAAAATGACTTATTATTTACTAATTAATCCGTTATTTTACCAATCGTTATTTTATTAACAAAGTTAATCCAATTTTAATATTTACATAAATTTGATAGTTTATTTTATTCTTTTGTAAATTAACTGCGTTAATACCCCGCTTCAGTGTGACAAGTTCCCCAATTCTTACATTTTTTTTATGTTCATCTCCTAAAATATAACTTTAATCAGAACAATTATTTAACTAAATAATGAAAAATACGTGTATAAACCACAAGTAAAACAAGAATCTTTTCTAAACAATGAAAATACGTGAAAGTAACACCAGTTTTTAAGAAAGGGGATAGATCTGACATCAAAAACTAGAGACCCATTTCACTATTGTGCAACTTTTCTAAAGTCTTTGAAAGTCTTCTATCTGAACAGGTATATGGTAAAGTTTACACACAGCTATCTTTATGATGTCTTGTCTGCGTAACTCTTTAACTTTTTCATATGCCACTTCTAGGACCAGTCATCACAACAACTCACCCATTGTCAAAATAATTAGAACATATCACATTCAACATTCTGCAGACATTTTAATTGAGTCATTTTCACAGGTTGCAAAGTACTACTACCCGTGGTTAAATGTGTCGTTCGATTTTTATGTTACTGAATTTATTATTTTTAATTAATTTATTATAATTTGTTTTGATCTATTTCTATTTCTATTGTAGCACATGTACCGTATTATTATTATTTTTATTATTATTATTATTATTATTATTATTATTATTATTATTATTATGATTATTATTATTATTATTATTATTATTATTATTATTATTATTAAGTAGCAGTCAATTAAAATGTTTAATAAATAATAAAATAAATTATATACACCTTTTCGAATGATAATCTTCGGAAACTATTTATTTGATTGAATTTTGTAAATGGCAAATACATTTTCAGATATGATATTAGGTATATTTTTCTTAAGCGATTAAAGTTTTTGTCATTTTTCTCGTTTATTAAGTAATATTTTCAATCAAAAATTGAACCACATTTTCTTTAAATCAGTCTTCGCAAATCATTCCAATAGTTTTGTTTATTACAAAATTTCTCTTGAGAGATAATTACAAAAGAAAAATTGTTCGAGCTTATGCAACTTATCATACTGAAACGCGTCCTTAAAATAGCATCGATTTTAAAATAAATCCAAGCTTTGTTATTTTATGTTTTATCCTAATTAATTTTTATAAAGAAATTACAAATAATGTTTTTTTTTCATATTCTTTTATTTAATTATTATACTGTTTTGATATATTCGAATGAAGTAATGGAATAGTAATTATTTAATAATTATAATATTTTAATTTCAACTTAGGCTCCATTTAAGGGTTGGATTGCGTGTAACGAAATACATGTTTACACAAGCGCCTTTTAGGCTGTCATCTAGTATTAACTAGACTATGATTTATTTGTATGAATAAAATAAATGATAATAAAACAATTAAATATTTCGTATTGATAATCTGTTTCTTTTATAATATTTTACAAGGTTCTTTTTATTACACACAAATAAAAAAATTGTTTTTATTAGCGCATACCAATACAATTTAAAATCCATTTGAAATAAAATGATTTATTTATTATAAATTTTAAATAAATTAAATTTACATATTATTGCAATATGCAATTTATTTTGTAGTTATTAATTAATATACAATAACGTTAAGTGTTATCCTAATTATTTTATTTAGTATTTTTTTATTTTTACATTATTTTTCAATTCTTTTTTACAGTTTTTCTATTGTGCTTCAAAAGAGCCATTTGTTTTGGTTAGCGTAATTAGCGCCAACTACGTTATTTCATTTAAACATTTTTATTTTATTATTATTTAATTTTACATGACTAGTATACCGGGTGTCTCAAGCTATAGGTAAGGCTGTTATATTTTGTTATTTATGAAGTTAAACAAATAAAATTTATACGAATGTATGTTTATATATATATATATATATAATGCAATTTATTGTAATATTTGTGAAGTTTCGGTTATTCCTAAAACGACGCGATCTTGTGAATTTTAAAAGGAATCATAATATTTTTTTGTTATTCCCAATTAGACAATTTAAATACAAAAACGTATCGATCGTCAACTTTTATTCCATGGGAACAATAAAAAACAGTTTTTTATTTTTGGATTTAGGTGGCTGCGAATCGTATAAAATAGTTCAAAACTGATAAAAAATTACTAAAAATATTAATTTAGGTGGTACTATATCAACCTAAATTAATATTTTTATTAATTTTTTATCAGTTTTTTGTTAATGGCGCCTTCTGCAGGGTTATAAAGCACGAGTTTGTAGTTTTTGTGGGAAAGTTGATTTTTTCACATTCATGGGTCAATTGTGACTATTCGAGATAGTATAATTTTCTGCAGCAATGATATCAAACACATAATATTTTATCAAAAAAAATCCTAAAGTAAATGTCTTCGAATCAGAAAAATCAGAAATTTTATTTTAAATTGTTGGCCATGGCATGCTACACAAAAACGTCATTATTTATAGGAAATTCAACTTGCACAAAAGATGACGTTTTTGTTTGGCATTCCATGGCCAACTTTTTTAAATTAAATTCCCGAGTTTGTCGAATCAATTGGTAGTATTATTGCATGGAGAAAATTATTTTCATTCAAATAGTGACAATTGACCCATTAGGTAAAAAACACTGTACATAGTGTTTTTTTTTAATAAAATTGAATTAATTTACAAAAAGTTACTTGATTTCTAAAAGAATTTGAAAAATTATTAAATTCTAATTAAATATGTGTTATAATATTTGTTCTTCGTTTTTCATATGCTCATCAGTTTATTCTAAATTTGTACAACTTTTATTTATAAAATATCAGTAACTACCAAAAACTCATTTATGATTAAAAATAAATACAAATTTAATTCATACAAAAGTTTGCAATTAGAATGTTGAGCGATGCTATGTTTCGGCACTTTGCTGCAATCTGTGTACGCTGTTTAAATATTTGATATCTATAAATAAACAAAAATTGTTTATACAAAATGTAATTATTTATGTAATAGACAAAACCACATTTTTATAATTTGACAATATAATTTAATTAATTATTCATTTTGTGTAATAAAAAACAAAATGTTTTGCTTTGGTATCAGGTTCCTAACGATTTATAAGAATGAAACGTTGAATAAGTCTTTCAAACCCTGTTCAATTTAAAAATAATTGTTTTTTGTTAAAATAATATTAAATATATATTAAGCAAGCGGATTATAAATTGTAATTTATAATTAACTCTAAGAGTTAATAACTTAATAATCTGCTGTCACAATTAAAATATTAGCTAAAAAGGTTAATTAATTCATAAAATTAATTATTAATGTCGTCGTGTTTATTTCAGAAAATAATAGAATGAAATAATATATTAATATATTCAGTAAAGGAATACAGATATACATTCCCTTACTCAATGTTAATATATATTTTAATTGCCCCTGTGTGACTATTTTATTTACTGAGGTCGTAAATCAATTCAAAGAAATTAAAAAAAAAACGTGATATGTGTGAAATTATTGCCGGAATTGGAAAAATATCTGCTATTTTATTATTATTTCAAATGTTTTTTATTTCCGATTACAGACGCTGAACTAAAATGGTGATTGCTTGCTGATATTGGGCATAAATCATGTAGAAATCTGTCAATATTTCTTGTAATCAAGAATATTCTTTTTTTATAATTTCTCAAAACGGGTAAAGCATATGCTAATATGAAATATAAACTTGGTTTAGACAGCATATAAGCGGGCTTTCCATATAATTTCAAGCCAAAATATTGAATAATTATTATGTTATTGCGATGAAAAGAATAGGAAAATTTTCTGTTATTTTGTTATAAAATATATTATATACAATATCAATGACTATTTCAAAATAAAAATTGGTGTATATCATTTGTATTGCTTCCTAATTCCAATGTTTTTTTATTTCATTAAAATCTGTTCATGAATAGGGCAAATATATCAGTTTAAGCTCGACCGAAATTTACATTACACCGAACACACGGGAATCGTAGCCTTAAATAATCGAGTCTTATCTATCATGTTACCTCTGAGCGGCTCAAAGTTCGGTGTTTTACTTCGCATCAAAAGAGACTCTCAGTGGCTCTGGTTTGGCTGGCATTTTCAATATTTATTTAAGAAAAAAATTTAGAGAATAAAAACACGCTTGATTTTTTTTTATTATAAGAAGAAATAAAATATTGCTTAAAAATGATATAATTCAGATTCAGAGATTTATAATTTAAAAACATATATAAAATTTTCTCATACTTAAATATTAAAAATATTTATGCAATAAAATCGGCCAGAATTCTATAGAAAATTGGATCGCGGCTTAGAAACGGTTAGTTTACTTCGATAATCGCAACGTACAGTTTTTTATGTAGCATATCGTAACTGTTCGAAGTACGAAACGATGTTCTATTGCAAATCAGGACCTTTGTAATTAATTTATATAATTATGGATTGTATAATAAAATTTTTTATTAGATATTATTGTTAAATAATTTATTTAGCTTGGACACAATAGAAACACAAAGCTTGAATGGTGGCAGTTTGATAGAGCCAAAAAAATATTCTCTCTCTATAAGAAAGTATTCTATCCAATTTTATACTTACAGATTTTTTAAGCGAGAGTCGTATTGCATACATTTATCGTTGAATATTGAACCGGAAAGGAATTGAAAGAAGCCCAATGTCGTTTTATTTTTTTGTTTCACTATTATTCTCATGGGACTGCCACATCACGACCCTTATATACTTTGACAATAAAATTTGAATATTGTCATTTTCTTATTTTCATCAATCTTACGCATTCTTATTAAAAAGATATTATTGAAATTAAAAAGATATCAATTGTATTTACTATGTATATTACATATTTAATAATAAAACACTACACTGCATTATTCAAATATTTTTGCAAACAGTGAGTGCTTTGCTTATTGAATGATGGACATAGCTTATTTAACACTTAAGTGTTTGTTATTAAGTATTTCCATGTATTAACCTTTTTAACCAATATCATAGGATATTGGTTAAAAAAATTTTCTACAAAAGTTTTTATTTCTAAATAATATTTTTTTAAATATATAAAGAAATTATACAGTACCACTTGTATTTAGACTGTATTTATGTCAATATATTTTATAGAAATAAATAAGTATGTTTTAAATTGTATAAAAAGTTTAGATTTTTCATAATAACTTTATAAATATTAATATTTTTGAAAATAATGGAAGATTATTAATACAGTATCTAAAAGTTTAAAATTAAGTCCAATTTTACAATAATTGTGCTATTGTCGCAAGCAACATTCAATAAATCTAAATCATCCTTTCTTTCAATGCAATGCACTTAGGTGCACTTATAAGCCCTTGTCGAAACAAAACAATGGTTTGCATTTGATTGTTGACGCTATGAAACGATTTCTTTGTTCCATTCAATCTTATTTTGATTTTGTTGCTGTTGTGACACTAGTACGCTGTAAAATATATTTATTTACCTAAATATTTTTGTTATATTTTCTATATGAAAAACACATAATAATAATTGAGTTTTTATACTGTTAACTATTTTAGAGCATAGTTCGGATATAATCATGATTCATAGTATATCTTAAATTATAAATATTAAAAAAAATTGATTAATGCGTATTTATTTATTTATTATCGAATTATATTGTGAAAATCAGACTTATTTTCTTTAATATAATCAAATCCATTTATATAGGATTTGAAATTACAATCATGAAGTTTCTCTTTTACAATAGGCTTACTACAAAACCGCATTAATTCGATAATGTACCACTTTTGCATTAATTAAATTTAATAATATGCATATACTTAATTTAGCCGTACAGGTTGTTTTTAACTGGTTGTATATACTTTTTATTTTAAACTGAAAATTTGAATAATTTTTTTGTCTACCAACACGACGTTTCCAAAATAAGCTTGTAGTCAAAACGCGTACGAATTTCTTAATATGTTATGAAGATTATTAATGGCATCTTTCGACATATATACATTGCTAAACAGTGTTAAAGTAATAAAGTTAAGATTGTGTTGATGTTTTTTGAGAAGCTATTGACAAAACATTGTACCATTCGCATAGGTTGAATTATTTAATAATGACACGGGCGAAGAAATTCTTTATTTAAGGTTTTCATTTTTTTTAATATTTGTAACATTCGGAAAGTTGCCTGATATTAATCATCAAGAATTTCATCAATTATCTGTTTCTTTCTGAAGGGGTGTGCTGTTGATATAAAACTTTATTACATAAATTCCAATTAAAATTCGAAATGCGTCAGAAAATACTCGATGAGAAGCTCACTTTCTGTCAGGAAATTTTAGTAGATATTTACGCTGCACATACTATTACCATTCCAGAATCCGAATCAAATATGACATGCGTATGCTTTGTTATTGAACAGAATTTTTCTAAAATTTCACTAACTGAACTTTGGAAGCAACGAATAGAGTTTTGACAAACATTAATACAGTGAAATCTCTAGTAGCGGTCACCTCCAATAAGCGGACAACTCTTATAACCGGACAGTTTAGGATTTACCGATACACATGAATATTTTATCTAACTTTCTTTTAAGCGACTCCAATAAGCGGGCAAAATCAGTTGCTGCGTCAGTGTCCGCTTAATGAAGATTTCACTATGCTTGCATCAACGCTGTTGGTAGCCATTTTGAGAACTTGTTAAAGTCTTGTCAGTTGCTTACAAATGGTTTTTACTTTTTTAGTTACAAGTACAGTTTACATAATTTTTGCTAAATAAAAAGTTTTGCTAAACAGTGTGTATTTTTCAATAATCTCGAGAATGAAAAAATAAAGATAAAAATTCATTGGATTGTTTGTTAATTTAAAGAAAAAAATTAAAAAAACAAATGTATACAACGTTTTATTTTCGCTTCCAGAAAAACACACTGTTTAATAAAAAAAAATGATCTTAAGAAACATGATCAGTTTTCGTAGTAATTCACACTTAAAAAGCAGCTATAAAGGACGCGTTTATGTCTGCATATATTATATCCCATCTCTTCCGGTCATTGATTTCACATTAAATACAAATAAAAATGGTTTTATACTTTTTTCCTTCTTTTGCGAATCGAATATACATTATGTCAATCATAAATCATAAAAAATGC
>JARJEC010157617.1:0-22616 GCA_030264575.1 Tachinus sp. AB-2021 | reverse complement strand
TTTATTTTCCCATTTAGCTCCGTCCGGCTTCTACTTATTCTTTGAGCTCAATATGTTTGTGTTTGAAAATATTGATTTTACAAAAATATTACCGTTCTTTCACTGGTATTAAGCAACTCGTACCATCCTCGTATTTGTTGGTTTTGTTTTGGCCAATTATTTCTTTGTTTATTCTACCATGTTTGTTTCTTAAAAAAATTATATATAGGCGTTATTAATAGTTTCTCAGTAGCGAATGGTACCACTCTTGATTTATTGTCACCACTCTGCCATACTGAAGCTCCTTCCCTCAACGTTTGCAATGCATTAAGCGCATCACATTATTTAGGACACATTTGCATTGATCATCACATTTTCACTTAGATAGTTTCTAACTATCTAGTAAAACTGTGTGAACAAACAGAATTACCGATATTGGGCAACTAACAACCATAGAGAATTGCACGAACACAGTGAAAAACTTACAGTGTGGTATGCTTTGTCAGAAGATAATTGGACCTTCTTTTGAAGATGAGAGAGGGCAGGTGGTGATGGTGAATACAAAGCGCTACGTGACTATGCTTTGTGATTTTTTTATTCGATACTTGAATGAAAATTAATGGGTCACTCAGAACATCTGGTTGCAACTGGACGGAGCCACTGCTCACACTGCAAAAATTTCAATGAATATTATCCGTGAAACATTTCCTGTACGCCTGTTTTCCAGATAGGGTGATGACATTTCCTAGCCACTTTGCTAATCCGACCTCACCCACTGTGATATTTTCTTATGTGGATACCTGAATGGCGTCCATTTTATATGTGATTGTTTGGTGTCCTCCTTGTATATAACTTTGATCATTTGTAATTCGGTATTAAAGTAATGATCTGTTGAAGTTTGTCCCATTTGATATAGATCACGTTTTATAGGCAAGATTGGGCTATGAGGAAATTGTTGCCTGCCTGAATTGTGCTTGGTTGTTGGGTATTTCAGGCGTTACGCAGCTTTCAAATTGTTAGTTGCTTTTTTGCAAACATTATTGTGCTTTTGGCACAAAATAATTTTTTACTAAAAAAATCGTAACCTTCAATTTTATATCTATTATTTATTGTATTGACTTTTAACCATGAGTATTGTAATTATAGCAGCAATAGTTCGTCCGGGACTAAGGAATTTGTGAATCTAACGAGATTTTCTTGATTTCCTGGTTTTTGGAATAAACACTTTTTCCTGATATTTGTACTTGTCTACAAACCTTCTACACTTCTATATTTAAAATCTTGAAGAATACAATTAAATGTTTCACAAACTTGACATGAAAAATGAATAACATTTCCGAAATACATTATGTGAGTAACATCTTTAACCAACTCTATACCCGTAACAAAGTAATATTAATACGTTTTATCAGCGTTGCAGATCGCTCGAAGAATATTGTACATAACTTTGGATTGTAATGGTCTTTAAAAAATATCTATCGATTTGTTCATATTGGAATCAAGATAGTAGTTTGCATTTCAATAATAAATTATTTAAACAATTGTTAGTATTCACAACAGACCACATAAAACTTGGGGTAAAGGTATGCGGTATGCTACCCGCATGTTTTCTATTTGGAATTTCATTTCATATGATGCCTTCCGCACGTGCTTACTGTTTATAGACCGTGAACAGTAAATAATATATTATAGATGCCGATTCTTGATATTTCAAACTTAAGTTGGTAATTTAAAATCAATCACTTTATAAATACTAAAACATATTTTAAACTGAGACTTACTGCAATTGTGAATGGCGGAATTTAGATTAAAAAAATAACAAATTTATTTGCAGTATTTAATTTTGTTGTTGACTTATTTAATTATTGCATAATTGAAATTTTTTTGTTAAATATCTCACTATCTTTCATGTTGTTCCTTTATATTTTATGTTCTAGTAAATATTTGAGAAAATGAAATCTATTATCACGAAATTCAATTTTCGTCGTATAATGCGGACGTGTCGTACAAAAAGCTTTTGACGCACAGGTTTTTCCTGTTTCCTAGTATATAAAAATATTTTTTTAGGATATTTACTGGAAAAGTATGTTTCCGCATTTTTATAGAATATTTTATCACATAACGTTTTATATGCAATCGCCGATAGTTCGAAAATGATTTTACATTTTAACATAGTTAATTAAAATATTGTGCTCACGTTATATGTTGTAGCCAATAGTTATTGTTTGTATTTATTTTCAGATCTCCGACTGTGGTATGGTATTGGAAGAACAACCAGGAAAAGTTAGCGAAGCATTCCGCCTATTCCTGCAAGGAGAAGGATACGGTAAGTCGATTACAAACTAAGAACCCCGAAAGTAATGCCGCTTACGTAACTAATTAAATAACAGTAACCCGATATTTATAAAAAAATACGAAAAAATATGTGACTAAAATATTAGAATAGCTAATTCTATAATTATATAAAAATACCTGTAGACACGATTCATTAATTTGACCGAGCTTAATTATATTATATTATTGTATCTTTCCTTCTGTGTAGTACGTTTAGGGCATTTCAATGTTTAGAGAAGTGGTAAACCATAGGTAAAGCGTATATTTTTAATTTTTTGTTATTATTATTTTTTAAAAGCTTTATTTTAGCAGCAGCACCGCTCGTGTGCTTGCGTATTAAAACAAATTTATACAGAAAAAAAGAAATCGTAGTTGCCCGGAATTAGTCCAAAAATTCAAATTAAAATCATTATAAAGATTAAAAAAAAAACCGCTTCGTTCTACACACATACACGCTGACACAGCTTAGCAAAATTATTCTTTATGACTTAGTTTATGTTATATTTGGCATATCACACTTATACAAAACACTGAGTTTATTTTTGTTTTTACAATGTTTGCATTGCGTGGATTGCGCGAATGGTATGTATTCTCAAATTTATTTACTTTTTTCTGGTATATATGTTATTTATGTTTCAAAAATATAATATATAATTTATCATCTATCAGCAAGTTCTGTTAAACTGTGTCCAAAAATAGAACCTGTTCTCGAAAAGTATTAAACTGACCTAGCTAATTAAATGTATTATTTGATTCTGGCGTGTGGTGTATTTTTTTGGTGTAAATGTGTATATTTATATTGCTCACATTTTTATTATCACAGCTTTATTTACACACGTTTTAGTTTAATTTATTCACTCGTTAAAGTTCACCCGCAAGATAGATTATAATAAACGAAAATCAAAATGTTTTGAAAGTTTAATGGAATTGCGATTGATTGCTCATTTTGGGATAATTTATACAAGGAAAGACAAACACAAAAATAGAAATACTAATACGAGTTAGGCATATAAGTGCTAATGGTGTAATAATATTATATGAACCATATTAATAAATGTTAATAGAAGTTATGATTATTGTTTTTGCGAATAGTATGAACAAAAAAAGATATTCGTTTATATGAAAAATACATATTTTGCAACTGGAACGTTGTGTCATGTAAGCGTAAATAATAACGCAGGAGGTTTAATATTAGCCATCCGGAAGTGTTACATGGATCACAGAAGATATAAAATTATATATTAATTATATTATTCTCGCGATTTTTACGAGGTCTTTGCGCTACTACGACATATACTTTATGGATCTCATAAAGTTACGATTAAGAAGCACCTAACAAAATTCGCTTGTAAAAATTTCAATTTTAGTCTAATTTTTTTAATATTTCCATGATACTGTGCAATTTTTTCATATAGAGAGAGATATATAATATTTATTGTCATAACACGAAGTTGTGCAATAATTTTTAGTTTATAATCAAAATACAAAAGTATAAAACAATAAAAGTAAATACAATACCTATTTAAGAAAGAAATGTCATTCAAACTTTTTTATATTTAACAATAATTATATTATAAACGCATTTACCATTATAAATAATAGAACTTTTATAAAAGGTAGAGTGGGTAATAAACTTACATTTGGTATAATGCGCTGAGCAAAATACTATTTTTAAATTTTTTTCTGACCAAGCAAACAATTTGTAGAGCATGAATTTTAATATTCAATTTCAAAGAGGTTTCCACTGTACAAAAATACTATTTATTACATAAAAATTCCAAAAAGTATTAAACAAAATCATTTTTTTTAAGAATATAGCTTACATTCTTAACAAATAAATCTTTACTAAATGAAAAGTTAACTTGTTTAGCAACGAAATCTAAGTTCTTTTGATGGCGTAACAGTCAACATAGAGTTACCAAAACAGAACTCGTACAAATAGGAGGTGGAGTTAAAAATTCTTTTGTTAAATGCTATTTACACTCTATACCAGGTCCAACAAAAGCGCTGCGTAATAAAAGCACGTGCATACCGGTCACTCGGCTTATTGCTTGTTGAAAGTTTAAAGCGCAGAGTCTCGTCTCTATCAACAGGCAATATTACAGAGTTCACAAGGCATGCAAACAACGGACAACAGCATTTTTCAAACAGATTTGCACGTTGAGATGCCCTTCTGTGCACGTTTTTACTACGAGATGTTCACGTACTTACTAATTTTGTTCGTTGACTGAATTGAAAACATTGGGTCGCAACTCCCAGAGAAATAAATTTTTGATGTTACTAGATTCACAGAAAAATGACAATAAAAAATATATGATTTTCTTTAACAAGTAACTCGTCTACTTTTATCCGGGGGTAGTGACAAAATTTTGCATAAAATGAAAATAGTTTGCTTACCACTGCCTACGTCGAATCATGGACGCTAAAAGTATGCAGTATGAATAAAAACTGCAGACATTAGAAATGAGGACATACCGTAGAATGGTTAGAATGGGCTGGAGTCAAACAACCGAAAAAGAAAAAAAATTAAAAATTTTCCTATCTTATAGAAAGCATTGAAAGAAGAACAATGTACCAACATCAATCCAATACATCTTTCAACATTAATTGTTTAAACGTATAATAAACTTCCTGATCTTAAAAATAATGTATACTTTTGTGCCATGACATACTATTTTCAGAATTCCAAATGTACAAGAAATGATATGAAATAATGCACAGTAAGCATAATGTATTCGCATTTTGTATGCTATCCATGTCGCATAATTTACATGTTGTGTGATATTATTCAATATTCAGCGTAATAATAAATGGGATAAGGAAAAGTAGTTCTAGATAAAAGATAGAGCTTTCTATTGATTGAATTTGAGTAATAGCCTATACACACTAAACGAAAACTGCGTTTACATAGTCTACAAATTGTTTGCATTAGATTATTTTTGGTATAGTGTAATAAGTAACTGCTTTTTATAATAAAATATACAGGGTATCAAGTAACTATGGGTTTATGCAATAACTGGACATCAAAATTTACCGATTGAGCTGCATTTAAGATGTTAGGGCTGGTGATTCTTAAAATTTATTTATGAAAATACGTAATAATTTTAAAACGAATTACGATAAAGTTTGGTACAAGTATGCTTTTTAGAGAGAAATGTGAAGAAATTTTAAAAGGTGGTAGTTACATGCATATGGGAGGACAAATTTGCACTGTAGTTTTTTTATTTGATATTTAAACTTTTCTGAATGTAAGCTATGGAAGTTTAATCTTTTCTAAGTAGAAATTGATCTCGGTAAACTTAACTCCTCGTTTACTAGATTATTGCATTTTAATATTTTTTACTAAACATCATCTTAACAAATTATCAAGACGGCATAGGTAATTGTTTAGGTTCTACAAACAGAGAATGCTTTGTAAAACGTTGGTATCACTGTAGATTGTTTCTAGCCATGTTCTTATGTCAGTTATTTGGTTTAAAATACCCAGAAGAAACTAATTTTCAAATTGCGAACTAAGAGATATAGTTTGTGTTTATCCCCAACAACATTTTAATAGTCGTGCTATAATGAGAATAAGTCGATGTACTCTATTACGGTATCCTAATAGAATTAGTAAATATTTAACAGGTTAAACCGACATTTCTGGTACTTTTCATTCAAATATTTATGTAGGACAACCACAAACATTGCATTGTTAAGAAGACGAAATTTTTTGTTTTTCTTATACCATCCACAACCGAGTACTCCGCGTTTGCAACCAACTACTACTAGAAAAGTTACATCTATTTCATTTTTATAAGAGCAAAATAAAAATGTATTGTCTACTTGTTTCGGGACTAAGCAGCCGGAGAATCTATTGTGCCGATACTTTTCTCATTCCCAAAGCTTCAAGTAGAATTTTAAAAATTCTTGTTTTGGATATTCCTACTTCACTAGCAATAACTTAAACTTTTTCTGGGCGATCAATTAACACAACTTTTCAACTTTCTTGATGATTTTGTCAGTTTGTGCTTTCAGAAGTTTTCCATACTTTGGGCCATCATGGATTCTCTGTTACATTTGAACTACTTGCGGTAATATTTCGATTCTATCATTTATTAAATGCAATAGTAAATGCAAATATTTCGAAAATAAGTTAAGATAGCGATCAGTGAGATAAAACCTTTCTTCTTAGAAATGCCCAATTTCTATGTTTTACATTCGGAAAAGTGTAAATTCCACAAACAAAAAACAACAGGTTGAATGTGTCTACTTACGTGTGTAGCGCCCTGTAGGAGGAATCGAAATGTATGTAAATCATATCTAACTTTAAACATATTTCAATTTACATGATTCAGAAGTCAATTGTCAATTATATTTTATGTATTAAGGGTATAAAAATAGATTACAACGCGAGGAAATTTCTGAGCGCTATATGCCTGTGGTATACACGACGCTTTATTTTATTTTAAACAGTTATTTATATTTAATTGTTCATATTAAAATGAAATTATATGCTTATGGTACTAGAGCTACGACAATTTTTGTGCCAATAAATAGGATTATTCTGGCAAAATAAAAATCATTAACCATAACACGAACACACAAAACCATTTTAAAAATAATTGTGGGCAAAATCTTTCTAATCTAAAAAATGAGCATCAAACCCAAACCAAAATAAATAGTCAAAACTTTTTAATACTTGTTATTGAGTAGTTTTCGACCAAGCGAAATTGTAATTTGATTAATTCTATGCCAAAATAATATTTTAAATTCTTAACTATATATTATGTTAGTTCCACACAAAGAGAAACACGACAATTCGTCCATTTTTTTCAAATACCATTTAAACATCGCCTCACACTTATTATATAATATTATATTTTTCTTCGCGAGTTGTTGAGAGGTATTTGAAATTGGCTGTAGTTTGTAAGAGCTTTATACATTCATATAATAATTATATAATTATACATGCTTTGTAATCATGTTGTGTTCAAAGTGATATATAAAAGGAACAGAGATTCTTAAATTTAGCAGATCAAAAAATAAGGGATGCATGAATATAATTATTGACAATAGCAAATAAATTATTTTAACGTATAAAAACTGTTGATATTTAAATGATGTATTTTGAATATTGATATATTATGGGATCCGTTATAATCTGCTGAATTTAAATCATAAATTATATATATGTACATGTTCATAAAAAAATGTTAATAATAAATAAGTTTAGCAAACACAAATCATTTATTTCAACCAGTGAACCCATTTATTTTTATTTTTTGGCACAGTTTAATTGACTTTTATTTTTTATGTATTTATTAAATCATGAAATATTTCACCCAATCAATCGATCAATCGTAGGGGTCACAATAAATTAATATTATCATCACCCACACATGTTTCGTATTTGCAAGCGCTGCGTTATTATTTTTCTGTTATTATTATTAGTTATGTTTTTATTTTTAATTTAAATTTTTATTTTCAGCTATTCATTACAAGCCCCCACCCCCTTGCTAGTCACGACTCGAGTAGATTAATCACTCATTTAAATGGAACACTACCCAGTATTTAAAATTTCCAATATTAAGACTGAAGCTTTTTTTAAAGGTTGCTGATTTATATTATTGATTTTTTTTATAAATATATTGTCTTAGCAGTGCAAGTGTATATTTTTTTATTGAAGGAAAAGGGAAAATTCCGAGAATCGTTTTCCGGATTAATTTAATCGTGGAATTACATTGCGAGTTCGTCTTCTAGAAAATGAAACATAATTCGTTTTGCTCGCGAGAGTATTCGTGAATCTAATTTTCTTTTACAACTGACATTTTTTTGCTGACTACATAAAGTAAAATCATTAAGTTTTGTATCAAATGTTCAAAAAGTTTACATTTGTTTGATGCATTTTATATTGATATAAAAATAGTCGTTTTAAACAATTTTACAATATTTCATATTTATTGGTGTGGTTCCATTTATTTAATTCATTAGATTGTGATAATTAGTAGATTGTATTATTTTATATTATAAAGCTTTTATTTATATAATTTTGTAAATATAATGTTTTACGTTGCATAATTTTTAACCGATGACGAGCAGGGGGTGTACGATTGTTGTAATTGTTTTTGGGGGCCATATTTTTGGCGGATGTATGAAGGCTGTGCTGTTGTTTTAGCGATTCGAGTGGGCCGAAGGCGCAGTAGCGCTGCCTCTGTAGAAGGTAAAAAGTGTTACTAGCCCGGCTCTGTCTGTTGGTCCAATGTTCAGTCATGTAAGTCACAATTAAAAGAATGCATTTTATTATAATATTAATGATACTAACATACTTCTCAAGTAAACTAACGAACACACTTGACATTGTACTAACAAACACCTACGATGTGACACAGTCTATTTTTGGTTTGGATTTATTGTTACTAATGTTATATAATCACGAGAGAACTAACTCATTTTCAGCATGATTAAAGTACGAATCATTAACAGCGAGTTGAATCAGCATTTGTTTGGTATGAATTGGATTAATAATAATATAATACTAACATCAACAAAACTTGGATACATTTTACATAACATTCAAAGTATTAGCATTAATGCGCCAATTGCCAGCTCCAGTAGATTTGGAATTTTACATAAATATGGAAATAATTTTATTCTATAATATACAAGCGACGCAATTAAACACTACTCACAACCTAGACGTTTTCTAACAAGACCTGTTTATTTTTTTTTTAATTTCCGGAGGTAAAATCTTTAAAAGACCAAATGGTTAAGGTTTTTTCAATCAACACCAAAGTATTTTAATAGAAGATTATCTGCGTTGTCCAGTTTAGCGAGTGTGAGTAGATTTTTTAGGAAGGTTTTCTAGAATTTTAGCTGCATAGCTTTTTTTAGGACAGATTTATATATAATGGCCAGATTTTGGCGTTACTAAAATGCTGTCTCAAGCTAATTTTGCAAGATGAGTTTATTGGTAGTTACAGGATATTATCATTTTTCTTACCAAGAAAAACGTGATAATTAGTAATCCACCATTTTCTATTAAGCTTTTATTTAGTTTATTCTTAAGTTATTGAAACAGAACTAACACATTTGATGAAAACTTTTTACGTAGAAACTAATGTCGTAGTCAGTATTTTTCAAGAAGCATATTGATCTGCAGGAGTTTGGGATTTTTCGAGCTAACTTCGTAAAAAACGCGAGAGTTTCTTTGGAATGGTTAGCTTTACCTTTTTAAAATTTCTGGAAACATATTTTTGACTATGAGTTAATTTGATTAGTACATTTTGCTTGGAATAAGATCGAGCCACGGGGTTATTTTGTTTTTAATTTTTTTTTGTTTTTGTCACTAAAATAGTGTAGTAACGACCTTTTTCTAACAGGTTTTAGACAATCTTCTAGTTAAGCTTTTTTGATGTGACTTAATAGGTTGTTTTGTCTCAATTTTGTATACTTTTCCCAAATATCATTTACGAGAGCAGAGTGAAATATTCCGGACCTGAACAGGAAAACATATTGTTTGGGTTAGTTTGTGTTTATTTCTTAACATAGTTTCCATTTAAGTCTACACATTTGTTTCGAAGGTGTTCTAAGGCCCTTGTGCCAGACTGATGTGTCGATTTGTTGAGGGCCTCTAATAGTCACTTACAGCGTCGACGACTTAATTATCAAGGTGGCACAGGGGAAAACATTAATTGGTGGATTTTTGCCTATTTCAACAGGAATTTCATTCAATCTTATCAAGTCTGATTCTGAAATCACGTTTCTTTTGATATGCCAAAATACAATATATTGTCTTGAAATTTATAATTAACTTATTCCACTCCACTCTTGTAGCAGACCTTCCGCTTCTTCTCGTTTTTTTCCATCTTCAACCGGTATTTTCTCGTTTTTTCTATTTATGTTGTTTGCAGACTAGTAAGCATCGCTGATAATTTTCATCCCGGCATGTTTTATCTCTTATCTGTCATAAATTACTGTTTGTTCATATTGTTTTTGTTAATTTTATTTATTTAACGTCGGTCTAATTCTGTTATCTATGGACTAATCACCGATGCCAAAGGTTAACCACCTCTGGAAATTTTGTCGGTAATTCAGGAATTAAAACCTGAGTTATTGGGTTTTTTAACGTGCACGTAACATCCAGGCAGTACACAGGACAGTTTTTTTCCTATCCGAAGAAAGGTGTGTTCAATGCAACTTTTTTTTAATGACTAAGTCGATCTTTCAAGTAAGGACTGTTCGGAATCGGAACCCGGGACCTCTACGACCGCAGTCAATACATTAACCACTGAGCCACTTCGGCGGCCATTCATAATATTAAAATACTATCTATTTGTTATCATGTTTAAAATAAATGTATTTGTGATCACTCAGGGATTCTCTGTCTACTACGATCCTTTGTTTAATTCTACAGGTTGTCTTATATATCTATACATTATCTAGTACCTTGCTCCAGCGTTCATAATTAAATGCCGATTTTTGAAATTCGATGCAAACCTATTAATACTCTGTTTCAACACAATTCAACATTATGAAGCCTCATTCTAACGGTTTATTTACCAACAATTACACTTCTCATAGTTAAACTTTCAGATGAAAACGGCAATGTTTTTTAGTGGTGACTCTTTTTTAGATCTGGTCTTTTAGTTATTATTCCACTCTTCTCATACTATTGGTACAACTTGTACATGTGACAACATAAATGCTTTTACCAATTATTTTTGCAGTATTGCGTTACGAGCATCTTTTAGCAACGTCACAGTAATAACTGTAATAAGACTAGCTGTATGGCCCTTGTGGCCCCAATGATCAATTAATGATTTTACAAAAATATTAGTTTTGTAAGAAATTACTTTTAACATTTAGTAAACAGAATATTTAGGTCGTGTATAGACTAAATTTAATGTTTTATGCGATTGATATAGACCGGAACTCTATGAAAATGATATATTTCATATTCTTGGATGATTTAGAAATGAATAATTTTAATTAATTTTCTTCTAAATGTGCCAATTATCATTTTTGTTAAAAAAAAACAGAATCTGTACTAAAATGTTTTAAAAATCAATTAGCACGATTCCAAAGAAACACTTTTAATTTAGGGGCGAGAGGAAAGCCAAAATGGAATAATGTAAGGGGAGCGGATAGGGATACAGGCAGTTAACGAGTGGGACTGGGGACGCGTGCATTTTCATTGTGTATAGGGCGTAGTATAATGAATGGCAGTTCCAAAATGTATTTGATTTTTACTTTGAATGCAAAAATTTTTATTGAAAATCATCGAAGTGTCTTAAGATCTATAGAATTTAAAGATAAAGATAAGCTGTAAACAACTAAAAATGTGGATCTAATTGCGAATTTTGAATTAGAGAAATGCATAATTTAATAACCACTACGATTATAATTATTACCAATTCATACTTAACATGATTTGTTGAAACTTGCAGAAAATTACGTTGGGTCCATCCTATCCATTATAATTTCTCATTAAAGCGGCTTAACTTGTATCTTTTTTTAATTAAGTTTATTTTCATAAAACATATCATTCACACTAATATCTTCATAGTGTTTTTTTGGTGTAGTTTCTTTCTAGGTTAACAATGGCATGGTCCTCGACTGTTTATTGTGAGTTGTGATCGTGAATGTTCGGCGTATCTAAACCTAACCAGATTATTTTTCCACAGTAACAATTAGTAGTGCCACTACTGGAGTAATTTTCCCTTTTATAAATTTTAAATTTTATTCTAATGCTTCATTAAATATATTGATACTAATTTATTCGTATTCTCTTGAAAATAGTTTCTAATGGTTATGTTGTGGTTTGCAATTGTATTATTAATAATATTTTTGTTGTATTTTTGCATGTGCATCTTGATATTAATTCACTAACAAATTACACACACCCCACTCACCATTTACAATGTGTGTTGTTGATTAATATAGCACAAAATTATATATTTAACAATTACTTAACAATGTTAACAATAGTTAAGTGAATTATTTAAATTAGCTTATATAAAAAATAGCTTATAAATAAACAGAAAATAGGATGTATAGTGCTACTACCTTAGTAAAATACTATCTTGCCCAAATAGCAAAAAATAATTTCAACAACTTTGTGTTTTTTTTTTCTTTTCGGGCATACAAATAAACAAGCAACAATAGAATGTGAACATAATACGTTTTCTATGATATTTCATATAACAAATATGACAAATATAAGATAACATGTGCTGATAATTGAAATCGATAGGCAAAGAAAATTAAATCTATGATACTACCGATAAGTATATTATTATTTAATAAACTATAAATAATATTTTGAGTTTTACGATTAAAATACTATATATTTTTAGAATCGCCAAAGTTTTTTGTATTATACATTTCTCACAATTTTATCTTCACTAAAAGTTGTGCAAGTGTCAATATCTATTTGGTATTTTTCAAATAAAGCAAGTGATCTCTACTTAGTCAGAAAATTGTTTCTTTTAAAATTGTCAAAATCTGGGAAATGCTATGTCACTAACTGTTTTGTCTTACCGGACAATCTTAAGGACATCAAACTTATTGAAGTAAAACTTGGGGGCTATTTCGCGAAAATTCTCGATTTGTCTCAATTCCGCTTATTGCTTTTACATGTTCTCTCTTATTCTTGACGTGCCAAATGCATTAAAAATTTTGACGTAAGAGAGAGAGAGATAATGTGTAAAATGAGTGGATTTGAGATGGAACAACATCAATCTAATTTCACAAGTTAATTAATTATATTTGTCAGTATCAGATACCCCATATCAATGTACGGTGGCGTAGCGCTTGAGAGACCGTCTACGCTTCCGGGTTCGATTCCTGCGAGCAATAATTTTTTTTATAAAAATTTAGTAACTATTTTACTTCTGCTGTGTTCTCGATGCTAATTTGCATTTTTTTAAATTGTTTTTTTTTTAAATTAATTTTTATTACTTCTTTAAAAGTTTTTGCGTACCAATGCTTAATTTCAAACATGTGTAGGAAATCTTCATGAACTAGTAATTAAAAGAAGCAGTGAAAAGAACATAATGGTTGTAGTCCTGTTCTATACGGATATGTTTTAAGAAGAAGTTGATATCATTCTATACCAATGTAGGGTGAATCATTAAAGGGTCGTTTGGGTTAAGCCAGTACTGTAGTGGCCTACTTACCACTAAACGGTTTAGTAACAGAAATATCTCCGGATATAACGCAAGTACAGGCGTTTAGTGGGTAGTGGTATTTTTTCTCTAACGCGGCTTCACGGTTTAATTTGCAAATACTTGTGTCATTGGTGTACTTGACTAAATCAACGTATTCGGACCTGTTTATTAGCAATAAGAGTGGTCTGTTTGGGATGGAGTGGGACTTGTTTGATAAATATAGAACCAATTCTATTGTCGACTAAATCGTTTTTTTATCCATTGACTAAATTTGACTCTTTGCTAAACTACACTTAATGGTACTTGGCGAGTGACGCGAGAAATATTGACTCTCAATTCCTCAATCATAGGCTTATCCATGCCGATTTTAAACTTTATGTAGTTGCAAACAAAAAAAAATCGAAATTTGTGATTACATATTCTAAGCGGCCGGCCGGGAAGCTTGAAATTAACTGAATTAGTCTTCCAATATAGCCTAATGGTTTGGGTTATCTGGCAAGAATTGCCGTCTTATTGGAACTAAATGTCGTCGAGGTTGCGGATTTTAATTTCAGGCAGCAAATAATCCGTTTTCATGGCATGGCACGTTTCGCAATTATTGAGAGGTCCAATGCATAAACCAAGCAAGTCCATTTTGAAGAAAACATGATTTAAGACTTTTTGGTTTAGATTTTGGAAACTTGCTTTATTAAAGCATTATTATATTATTTACAAAATTTACATAAATAGGTTTACACTGAGGTTAAAATATCAAAAAAAGAATAATATTCTACATAAACCACAAAAGAATATTATTTTGTCTATATGTAATGGTCTTGAACCTCTTTTAGTTGCCCTTTAGCCCAAATACGGCAATAGACGTGGCCATTATATACTAGAACTATATACTAATACTTTGAGCATAAGAAAATTCTGGCATATGCTATTATAAAGTTTCAAATTTTTAAATTTTCTCGTCTTAGCACGTTTTAACCCAGCTTTTTTCAGCAAATTGTTGCCATACATTCTCAATTGTTTTGATCTATTAGTACTATATACTTTAAGCAAAAAAGTAGATTCTGGCATTTGTTATTATAAAGTTTACGAATATTTCAACTGATTTGAGTTAGCTCTTTCTAACACTCATAGTTTCCAAAGCGGTTGACGTACATTTTCATTTTTTTATCTACATACTAGTAGAATACCTATACTACTACATTTAGCAAAATAGAAGATTTTTTATTTGCTAAAAGATACGAATTTTTGAGTAAGTGTGATCAAGCCCAGATTAAGCCAGAAATGATCATCATCGCTAAAAAATGTTGGACGAAAACAGTGGATCTCTTTAAGCTTTCTTCAAGAAACCAAAGACCAAAACAATGACGATTTTGAATGTCTGTTTGTTTCAATTCTTGTACGAGATTGAATTTGTACACATTGAAACGAAGATTCTTGTAATGTAAAATACGCCAACTTGTTCTATATGACAAACCAAGCTGTTGAGAACGGCACCGAATCGATTCATCGCTGTCATCTTGGCTATATTTTTACATTACGTGTAGGATGTGATTTACTTAATTGCGTATTATCTAATAATGAAAATTTTGTTTCAAATGTTTTGATGGTACAGCAAATTGGGCGTTCAGTAGGCCGATTATGTGGACAATAAGTAGCTCTAAGCGCGCAAAACACATTCGTCTTAGAGCGCTGATTTTGTAATACAACAAAATCATATGTAGACGCTGTGCGGATTTGAGTCTTTTCATAATGAACTGTCAAACAACACAATATTTCTAAATGAATCACGTTTTACATTTTTTTATATTAAAATGCGTTAGGTTTTCTTTGTATTTTGTCTTTCAATTAACTACATAAAAAAGATAAAATAATAATGATATATTAATCAATTTTAAAAAAATTTAAATCATTACAAAATATAGTATGCTCACTAGTATACTTTATAGTAGAATTGTTTACTACTATTGGATGATAAGTAGACAGACACTTCCATCTGCGTGTTGGGTTTCTATTGTATGATTGTTTTTCGCGGTGTTTCTTCAGAAAGATGTAAATTAAATGGATAATTGTTTCTGGATTTGGAGTAAAACAAAATGGAATTTTATTGGTATTTTCTTCTAAATAACTTAGTCTGTTTTGTTTATGTAACTAACGTAATATTACTGCAATACTATTATTTTTAATTTTATTATTATTATTGACTTAGTTATATTCTTTATATGGACTTATGGACTATATGGACATATAAATTGAGTAATTTGACTTAGCACATAAAATATATATGTGAGTCGAAGAGTGAGTCTTCTTTGGTGCAAAGAAAGTAAATTAAATAAGTGCAGAGTACAGCTTAATGAACACCCTTATTGGACTTAAAGTTATATTTTTTCATTTACAGAGTAATATTTAATTTTACTGTTTTGAATATTTTTAATTTTTTAATATTATTATACCTTTATGAAGTTCCCTGAGTTGTATTTTGGGAATTACGACGCAATAAAAATTATAAATTGGAACTATTTCATTAGTAAAGTGCAATAAAATTGGTAAAATTTGGATGCAAATAATTATGCTACGAAATACTAATGACACGTTCAAGTAATCTCTTTTATATTCCGAACGACTACCACCAGTAGACTTGTGACTTTTTGCATGTAAAATGAAGTGATGATTTCAAGCATATTTTTAGTATGTAGTATCTGATAACCACATTACTTCTTTTTATTATTATAGTAATACGCAACTCGTAGATTAAGAATAATAATCTTACTTAAAATAAAATGTGTATTGCGCAACTGTTGATGATACTAGTAAGCACATTTCACATAGTAAACGTTCATATCCTTATATCCATATATATATAGAAATAAATAATTTTAATCATACTCAATTTATACAAAATTACCAAGAAGAATTAATTGGCAACAGCATTTTATCGGTATTCTAATGGTTTCCTTTTTGTAATTACAATTTCAACAAACAACTAAGTGCGACAATTATTACGCAGGATGTAACTAATTAGTTACTAGTTGATAATGAACAGTTAATCTTTTAAACGTTTTAATAAACTTTCAAATTATTGTAAACTGCTGTTTTACAATAATTTGAAAGTTCATTAAAACAACAGGGTTGAATCCACAAATTTTGGAGAGATGGGCGATATCTTTTACAAGTTGTCTTAAAAAACTGGAATCGAGTTGAGTGGAGCATGAGCTCGAAATGTAGCAATTTCTGGACAAACGTTCAGAAGGCTTAATGTAAGAGAATTCGAAAATAGAACGAATCCTCTTGTACTTACCATTGCTCAAGAAGGAACATAAAGTTACTAGGCTTCGTTTTGCAAGGGATCACTAAACTCTTTCAACTCCACTATTACTTCAAGACAACTGATTACAATGTTACAAAAATATTTTTCATATATTATCTGTACATATCAATTTAGTCTTTATTAAATTTCTTTTATTCGAAATTCATGGGGAAATATTATTGTATATCCAGTTACATGTCCAACATCAAATTTAATATTATCAACAAATACAACATGCTATAGACCATTAGCATGGTCTATAGCAGGTGTTTTCGCGCAACGATAGAAAACGACGTATAACACGAATGAGGTCTAGAGTACGGTCAGAGGTAAAACCAGCGCTGGTTTTGTCTCAGAGCACACTCTGGACTTCCCTCTTGTTATTCGTTTTTTTCTATTGTTGCGCAAAAACGCCATCTATATGCCACACTAGGTTGTACTACAGTTAAATTATTGATAAAAATTATGAATAAAAAGGGACCTATATTGGAACCTCGTGGAATACCAGAAGATTGAACGATGATGTATGATTTATGGACCATGCGTTCAACGAAATGTTCCAGATCTGTCACGAATTATGATTAATGTTGGTAAAATAATTGCAAAATAAAAGTTAGATTATTGTAAAATGTAGGATAGTATTGCGAAATGTAGTAAATTGTGCAAATAGCGAGTTAAGTATTGTGAAATTTTACACAAAATATTTTTTTTAATTTCTATATAAAAATGCTTAGTCCAAAATCGAACAAAAACCGGGCGTAAATGTGTTCTTACATTTTAATAAAGCATACTTTTTTATGTTATGTATCAATAAGAACTTGTTGTTTCATATAGTAATAAATATGATTGAAATGATCCAAAAAAAAAATTTTTTTTAATATATTTTTATTCTATTGAAATTTTATTGCACATTCTGAATGAGCTTTTTTTTTGTTTATAAACTTTAAATGCTTATTACTTTATAAAAAATCTTTTTATGCACATATATTTTAACATGGTTATATTAATATTTTACTAACTCTAACAAAACATCAAATTTTATTAAATTTTAACATTAACTTTGTGGTAGTGGATTTAGTGTTTACTTACTCCTCGTAGAACCCATTTTAATTAACATATTTGGTTTTAGTTTTTGTTTATGTACATGCTATAGACATTGTTAGTATAAAAAAGTTTTTCTATGATTCTTTTTCAGTGGCTCCGTTGTCACCAACCAAAATGGCGCAATTCCGCAAAGCGTCGATAGAAGAACTGCTCAAATCTAAGTATTCTACTGGGCAGTGGCCCACATCCGTCATCCATATCACAGAAAACCCCATCTCTGCTGTTGTTTGCTAAACGAAATCGCATCATAACAAAACATGTCAAAAACACATTGAATATAATAAATTAATAAATAACTAACTAATCATAGAAACCACAACATTGTAAATAATGTGAATTTCTGGTCACACACATACACGCTAATTATATTCATTGTGTTTTTGACCACAACTTATAAGAAAAAACGTACAGCTTGAGGTGGGCTGTATTGAAATTTATATTGTATTGTAAATTGGAAAATGGATTGCGATATAAAAACCAAAAGCTTTTTCATTTTGAGCTTGTGACTGTAAAAACCAATTGCTAGCTAGAATAATCGAAGTAAATTCTAAATTGAAACTTAAAAAAATAAATTGATAGGCATATAAGGAAATCTGTAAAAAGTTTTATTTTGAGCCAACTGATGAAGCTTGAAATAAATCGGGTATTATTTTGTAAAATAAAAATTTATATAAATCTGGCGTTTGTAATAAAAAAAACGCGGTATGTTTCTAAAGTTTAACGATTGTTTCATTCTGTGATAAATTTCAATACAGTTCGTTGTAGATTTTATCTTCAATTTTGGCCACTGCCCTGTTAAGCACATATCTTTAGTTGTTTAGAACATAAACGGGGATGAAAATGTCGCCGCAAACTTTCTTTATATTATTTGCATGCCATTTTTATCCCCGGCTGTAGGACTTACAAAAGATGGTTTATCTGACGATAAATATACCGTTGCATCGAAACTTTTAATTGACACGCGATGAATTTGACAGCAGTTAGTCTTGTTAAATAGCGTTGCTTGGATAGGTGAAATGGCCTAAGTTTTTGTTATATCATTTGAATTTATTATTAACTAGATAATTAAAAGATAAATCAATCTAGTGTAGCCCCGCTTTACCTGTTGAAAGATAAAACTGCTAAAAATTTACTTAAAAATGTGCAACGTATTATTTTCGAATTTTAATTATTATTATAATAACGATTATATATTCGTAGTTCTCATTTTGTATTATGATTATGAGTTTATATAGTTATTATATAGTTTATATATTCTAGATGAAACTATTGCATTTAGATGTTGCGTTTGTCTAGTATATTTTATTTAAACACTGTTGTGATCAACATAATATTGTGCCTAACTTTGTTAATTTATGTTTAGCACTATAATTTTAATAAAAATGTTCTCGAACTTTATTAAATCTACATTATGTTTTCATTTCAGCTCTCTGGAGATACGTAAAAACTGATACAAGTTTCTAAATATATTTATTATAATTTATTGTATAACATAATCTGGATTAATGAGTTATGATGCAGGATGATATATTATAAATCTTGTAACCTGTATTCATGAATGTTATTTCAACATGCATGTATAGTCAGTTGCTTAATGCAACGGTGCTACTATGGACCATCGGGATGGAAAGCATTAGCTTTTCGCTTCGAAATATGTATACTAATTTTGCTGCAACTTTTTGATCGTTTTCAAAAATCGTTATAATATAATATAATTATTGTAAAATAAAGAAAAAAAAGGTTGCTGAAACATTTATTGTATGTTTTTTAATGGATTTTTGATGGGATACCACAACTTGATGAATTGGCGTAAGTACAGCTTATTAATAAAACAATTTAAGTTTGATTAAATTAGGAATAACATTGTTTCCATAAAAAACATAACATAACAAAATAAGGCTAAAACGATTTAACGTTTAGCCAATTAAAGAATACTTCATTATTTCTTACACCACTTTAAAACTATAACCTGTATAAATATTTGTCTTGTTGTCTTATCAAACACGATAAAATAAATGAGACTATTATTTACATTTTTTTTGTACTATCAACAAAGTAATTTGAAAACAAAAAAGCCCAGTCATCAAATAACATAAAATTTACATTTCAATACATAAATTTTATGTTACAAAATTTACGTATAAATGTCATGTAAATAATACGTCATCAAAACGTAATACATTTGCATATACAAAATAAATAAATAATTAACAGAATTGCGTAAATAATTAATGTAAAAATTGCATGCTTTTCAAATGCATAATCTACGTTATTTTAAGTAAATGTTACAATAACTTTATGCAAATTTAAAAACGTAAATGTAAAGTACGGTATTTACGTAAATTTGTATATAGTATTTTATGTTTCATTAGCGAACATTTTACGCAAATAAAACGTAACAAATCTCTCAAATGAAACGTTTAATATTCCATAGTTTACATTTCAAAACGTAAATAAAGTGTTATGTGGGAGCGTTGCAAATGAAAAAGAATTTGTCGTATATTTGTAGTAATGATAAGCAAAAACTAAAATAAGATCAAAACAATAGTTATTTGTTTATCAAGGCCAGAAAGTGCTACTTTGCTGGACGAGTCTGAGAGTTACGAGAAGAGCGAGCAACAGGCTTTTTTAGGCAGCTGCAGTTTAACATTTAATTGATTTTTATATTATGTAGCTACAATGACAATGCGAATTTTATAATGTCAAACAATTTCAGGTCAAAAAGTGCTTTTCAGTAGGGAACTGAAAAGCACTTTCAGTTACAGTAATTGGAATCGCCAACTTTCTGGATCCAAGTGCGGCTACAAACATTGACTTTCAGAGTAAAAACAAGTTTTTTAGGCCACTATCTCAAAAAGTATTTTTTAAGGTAATTAATAGTTTTGGTGCAATCGCCAAGCAACGGATTTTTTGGTACTTGTCCGAAAATCGCTATTTATAATGTAAGGTGCGTAAGAAAATGCAAGTTATAGTCCAAAAAATTACATAACAACGCGTAACGAATGTTGCAATTGCACTATTCTAACCTACAATAAATCTAGTACAAACATTTTAGATCTAGTTACGCAATTATATAAAATTGTTTGTTGTATAAGTAACTCTATATGTTTTCTAACCTATTGACAGATGCCAATTTGAGCAAATCAGTATGAATGTAAAGCATTGTTACACAAACCAAATTTGTTTGTATTGCAGCGGTAAATTAATTTTTATTGAAAAAATAATCCACAATTAACGAAATAAATCAAATACAATAAACTATGAACAAGAGTAACAAAACAAATTAAACTAAGAATAGCAAACAGCAAACGATATAACACGGTATGTTAAGCTGTCCACACAATAAACAAGAAGCAGATTAACATGCAAGAATCCTGTACTTTTCTCGGCCTTCCTCTTATGCGAATAGAATAACTTGGTCTACCTGTCTTCTGGTTCGGATTGTGGCACAATTTCAAAGCTCAAGAATGATGTGCTTAAGGGTTGTTCAAGATTCTCACATCTTAAGATAAGTACATGGTCTCTTTTTAGCTAGGACTATGTAAGATGTACCCATCTCTCTTGGGTGCCAACTTGGAGGTGTGATGTCTAGAAGAGTGATTAAGGCTGTGCGTGGTAAGCCATACTCGGTCTCCGACTTGGTATTGGACAGATGGTTCACGGTGTTGATTTGCATACCTCTTTCGTATAGCCTGTTGTTTTTCATGCTGTTTTTGGGCTTGTTGTAGTTTCTCACTTAGTTGGGTGGTGATTTCAAGTACATAATTGTCATTCTGAGTAATTACGCTTAGATCATGCTGTACAACAGTAGGAGAACAAAGGTTTCTACTAAAAGTTAGATAGGCTGTTGTGTAACCCAATGAAACACAAAAGGTTGTATTTATTGCAAATTGTATTTAAATCGTTGAAGTTTTGTCTGTTCATAGCTTAAATTACTTTTATACATTGGAGACACTAAATAGACTAATGTTAGTTAGCTTCAAAATTTTTACGGTATTTCTAATTAACTAACACATACTTTGCTTCTTACATGGGACGGTGGGTGAATCTGTGGTGAGTCGGTGGGTTAGGTTAGGTTAGGTCAGGTTAGTCAGTAAGTCGATGAGTCGGAAAAATAAAAATCTTGAAAATGTATGGAACTACGCTTCCATTGACAAAAGAAGTAAAATGTCTGGGAGTCACCCTTGACACCAGACTTACCTTCCACAGTCATTTGGAAAACGTGATTACAAAGGCCAGACAGAAGGTGCTTTTTGCAACCAAAATGATGGTCGGACGCACGTGGGGACTAACACCAAATATGACCAGGTGGCTATATACGGTGGTAATTAGGCCCATCATCACATACGGAGCACTCGTATGCCTAAAAAGAACTGAAAACGATCCCTTGGTAAAAACTCTTTTACTTCATAGAAGAGACAGAACTGCTAAAGGTGCAAGATGTCAGAGGTGCACAATAGAACGATCAGGACCCTAGTGCAGGAACGCTTCACAAACCACCTAAGGAGAAAAAAAAATGGGGTGAAAAAAAACCACGCTCAAGACTTCAGCTATTACGCTATTCAGAGTACAGAGGAAAGCGTGTTTGCTGATAACGGAAGCGATGAGAACGACTCCAACACCAGCCATGGAAATACTACTCGCACTACCACCACTTCACCAAGTCGTGATGGCCGAGGCGAGGCAAGCAGCGTATAGACTACAGATAAATAAACACGTTTCTAATCTTGGGACTCACAGACCGAGTA
>JARJEC010157565.1:0-18706 GCA_030264575.1 Tachinus sp. AB-2021 | reverse complement strand
ATTTTGCCATTTAATATGCCATTTAACTAGGTGTGAGGCAAAGAATATGTAATATAAGAAAATAAAAACGATCTTTAATGGTTAATAGGATTTTATTTATAATTGTATTTTAACGTTGCCGCTTATGAAACAAAAGTTACCATTGTACTTAATCTGTATTTAAAGTAAATTAACTAATTATGAAAACACATCAAACCTATTTTTAGTTAAGAGACTTTTGTGTAAAATTTTTCAATATATTTATTTCACATTTGACTTCTCTCAAGTCGTTTAATAGTTATTGGAATAATGGAGCATAACTAATACTGCGGCGTTCCATTGTGGTATTTGTGGTATGATTTTTCTTTAAAGGCATTTTTTTCTAGGCGGTGATCGTAAAATTTTTCTATTGCGAGTTTGAGATTAAAGACTTATTTATGACTAGTTTCAATAATTGCGTTAGTCTTTAGCGGGGCTATGGGATACTAAAAGGCTAAGCCATTGTGAATTTTTGCATTCATAATACATAATATAAATATATACAAAGTAAAGTGTATGGTTTACAATTATCGCTTTTCAAAAGTTTTGCACTTTCAGTGCAGCAAACAAAATGCATGAAAATTAAATGGCCTTCAAGTGTAGGTGCGAGTATTCTGCAGATATTGATAAAACAATATTACAACAAACCTTACTTCTTAGATTTCTTAATAATCAACCTATTCTATATAGCAGTCGACTTAAATAGAATTTGTTTATGACAAATACCGCGTAAAATTAAAAAATATATATACACGCCTATATCTGGCAACACATTATTTCTACTTATATTATTATGATGTAAAAACATACAAAGAGTATACCACTCGTCGAGTGTTAATCAATATCTACTGTTGCCATTTAAACCTAATTTACAAATCAAATTACATTCAATCCCAAACAATTTATGAGTTTTATTGATTTTTTAATGAAATTTCTCTTGAACATAGATAGACAGACACAATATAAATATTGACTAAAATGTTTAATGTTAATTATATGTTATAAAATATTCTTAAAATTAAAAAAAAAACACAGAGTCTGTAACTAACGGTGATAAGAATTTGTACTTAGAATGGTTCATTGACAACATAGTTGGTGAATGAATATTATAAAATATTTGGTATCAATTATTAACTAAGTACAAATTGATTATATTTTTAATATTTTGTTCATAATATAAGATAAGAATTAGGGACCGAAACAATTGATAGCTTATTTTTATATAGCAAAATGTTACTTGTGTCACTAATAATGTTCGTCACATAAAAGCTGAGACCAATGACGTTTAGATACAACAAGGCGTGTATTGACAACGAGTTAGTCTCAAATATTTTTATTATATTTACATCAAAAATGTTATACTTTAATGATTCTTAGGTTGCAAAATCTGCTTATATGTTGTCGGTAATAAGAAATTTATTCAGTTATATTACCTTGTTCGGTTTGCAGCATTTAATAGTCTTTTTTAAACCTGTTTCGTACTACATACTGCAGATTTCGTGTATGCGATCGTGTGCAATTCTGTTTTATCACCATTATAAAAGTATTAACATTTTTCAGCGTCTTGGGTGCCAATTGCAATTAACATTACAACTGTATTAATTAGATTCCAGTATTCAACGGTTTATTTTAATTTCACATATGCATATGTCCTAAATTATACTGTTTATATCATAAATATATGAATAGTTATTAAAATTAAGACATACGTATTAAAGAAAAAAAACTAATTTAAATAGTACAATGCGTAATTTAATTAAGATATAATAATATTGAATCATTTGTTGAGAATTTTACTCAAAAGCTACTACGTATACAAACATTATAAAAATCCCAAGAAAAAATAAGAAGTAATGAAATATTGATATATTTCTTTTTGTATAATTAAATTCTATCATAACAATATAAAAGATCAAGTTCGTCCCAACAAATTTATAATGCTCAGTTAATGGGCAGCAAACCGCACACAGCAAACCACGATGTTACGTAGCACTACAGTTATGTATGACTTATGAACGAACATCCTTTTAAACCACTTAGTAGTAAGCAAATTGCACAGTATACAATCCAACGCAATCGTTTAATAAGTGAATATTTGTATCGAAAATAAATATCAACATATTTATTTAATAAAAATCAAATTAATTTAAATACCGCCTTTTTAAACAATATATTCATTTTAGCATGTTCACTCATTTGAAGATAAAACAGTAAAAAAACTTCTTTTTTCTGGGTTATACACATCGTTTTGACTATTATAACCAAACAAAACCTTTTATCCAATAACACATATTATTATTTATTACCATATGCACGCAAAAATACTTCTTCGACAGTTTTTTTTATAATAGTGCAGACAGCCGTTAACCAACACATGCATGCACATACTTTAATTTGATAGATTTTTCTAAAGTATACAAGCAATCGAATAATACAATAAATTTACAGTAAAGTGCAATGGTGTGAACAAAATAAAAAATGTAATGTCCTATATCAGCCGAAATTGTTAGGATCTAAATCGGAACCCAAACAAACTTTACAGAAACCCATTTTCTACATAACAATATACACCTATTATTTTTAATACTATTAATTTACATTAATTTTGTTTAAACAAATTAGCCATCTATTATGAAATGCTTCAGACTTATGCATGCGATAGAAATCAGTACAAACCATGCTAATTCACAATTTGTCTTTAAATAAAAAATTGCACTTTTGGTACTATCAGCAAATTAGCCTTATATTGCCGTTTTCAGAAGTTTCTATCTAAAATATTTTTCGGCATATCGTCATTTCTATGAGATCTGCTTATTTATACTTTTATGATTTATTTATTAAATTATTTGTTTGTGGCCATGGAGTCAATAAAATAACAAACTTAATTTTTGCTCAATTTAAATTATTGTTGATACATGTTTTACAAAAAAAAAATTATGTCTGTAAAATGTCACACTTGATTCTGAGTTTAAAAATACAAGGATACAAAATGTCTCATATGCCAACATAGATCCTTACTAGTAATGTGTCACTTTCCTGACTTTTGTATAAATAACTATTCTGTGTGTATTGTTGAATAAACGATCGTCGGTTTTGGCCACTAGAATTTAAACAAATAAATTAGTCGGTTAATATGTAGTTACTAATCTATTTGCATAAAATGCGTGACCAATAATCTTCAATTAATAATAAAAAGAAATGTTTTATACTGTTTGAGATTCAAGCTTTTATAGTTCAATAAAAAAAATTTAATTCGGAAAAAATGATGCCTTAAATAAATACTGAAAAAATACCGATATTTTTCGAATTCAAATGTAAAAACGAACAAAATTTAATTCTAAAGTAAAAAGCATTTATACAAAATAAAATTATTTTAGAGCAATTTGTATTTGTCAGTCACGTTTTATCAGTCTGCAATAATTTGTCAATCATGTGATAGGTCATTATTTTGTATTAATTTGATTAATGAATATTTCAGGCTCCTAGAATATTAAAGGGACATGTTACAAATGTCAAATTTAGAATATACCGCTGAAAACTATCACACATGCTAAAGGCAAGCTTGAAGAATGTATACTTGCCACAATTAGTTTTTTTTTCATATTTATCAGAGACTACAATTATTTACCAAAGAAAACTGTGCAAAATTAATTAATTTAAAATGTGATTTTGATTTTAACCGACTCACTTATCTTATTAATTAGGTTATATGTGTTAATCTCTTTTTGGCAATTGATTATTAAGTCTGTAATTATTTTTATGATTACAATTTGTCCATCTCTTGTTACTTACATACGATTGCGGAAATCAAGAAATTATTTATACATTAATAGACATGTTTACATTAACCTTTGCAATGGATGCATAAAGATAAAGTATATTGGAATTACAGACGTTTAATAAAAAAATGTAAATCGTTGTTAATCTTAAACAGCTTCCGCACAAAATTTGACAAAATAAAGAAAAAACTTAGGCTACAATGATTATTGGTAAAAAATAGAAACATTATATTTATAAGCGTCATCAATAACGTTTCGTGCAAATGTTCTATTTAAAATTTAATCCCAACAATTATAACATGCATAACTTGGTATATGTATATGACAACTATATACATTTAAAAACTAACATTATTCAAACTAATTTACTCGTATCATTCATTAAAATATGTAATTTATTTGCAGATTAAAATTTTTGATAAATCAGATTCAACTTACAGTGAAAATATCACAATTGTGTAATAATTACAACAATAAGAGCACTGGCGCTAAGCAACGTAATCAATATAAACAAATCCAACTTCACAGATGAATTAAACCCATCAATGCATTTAAATCAGATCAATTACGTTTTGTCAGTATCCGATATTTTCATCAAATATAATCGAGGAAATCTCGAGAAATAGTCTACCAAATATATTTGCAATGAAAATTATCCAAAAAAGTTTGCATTCAAACTATGGCTGCCTTAAAGATACCACTTCATTCATTTTAATTGTAATTTAATTATCAAAGACGCAAACATAATCAAAATAAATACATGCAGTTTCTAGGCAACCATATTTTTTCCGATCATATTCAATACATTTAATATAAAACTTGTTGTAAATACTCTCATGTGCAGCTTGCTATATTTGCTTTTGCACCTAAAACTGTAAATAACAAATATTGATGAACGAATAAAGAAATATAGAATAAATAAAAAAATAGTAATATGGTATAATTTACTGTCATTATTATTAGTAATAACCGGTAATAGCACTAAATTGCTATATTGATGGATAACACTCCGAAAAACCGAAATAAGTAGTTTTTAAACATTGCTTATTTTCAAGTCGACTGCGGTTGCCGCAGGTTACTGTGATTCCGTACTCCTTCGTAAAGTCATAAAAGGCTCTAAATTTTTAAACTTTTTTAAAATAATATTATTAAATACCAGATACCAAAATATAAAAAATAAAATACTGGAAACATGTTTTTAATGAGTTTATAAGCGTGGTAAGAATGTCTCGACACATATCATGGTGGCTGCCGGGTAAGTGGACATAAAAATAATATTGCACAAATTCAATTTCTATTTTCTATGATCTCAAGTTTAATGTAATCACCATTCACCACATGTTCTACTTGAAACCACTGTTTTCGGAAACGGTTGGAACCCCTTAATGTAATAAAATTTTAATCTTGCCTTATACAAAGAATAAGTAATAACTGATTATGTGTATCCCAATTACAGAAAATATTTATCTTATACTAAAAACAGATGTAGTTGCAAAAAAATCTACAAACTGTTACAAAAATAGCATCTTCAAAATCTTTATAAATTAATTTGACGTTGACAAGGTTTAAATTAGCATTTGGAGTTTTTAGTAATTTTCATTTAATAATTAATAAATTTAAAAAAACTTAAAACTTTAAATTTTAATCAATTATCAATCATTAAAAACGTATAATTCCGAATTGTAAAAGAAATATATATATATATATTAATATCTATAGTTCTAACATTTAATAGTCAGAATATATTATTCAATGGGAAGTAATAGTATATTCATAATCCGCCAATATTTGTGTCTAAACTTAGTGCAAGAAATAACACTAACTTTTTGAATACTTTTATCTAAAGACCTTATCTAAAGAAATTGATTGATTTGTTTTAGTATTTATATTAGAGCTTCTGCCGAGACAAGAAAAATCTCGATCTCGATCATATATATTATATAAGGTCGAAATCGAGAGCAAGAGAGATCAAAACGAAATCTCGACAAGATCTTGCATTTAAAGAAATGTATAAATAAAATTATTATTTTAATAATAAAATTAAATTATTATTTTATTATTTATTTAATAAATATGTTATATTATATATTCTGTATAAACTTAACTTTTTTTTATTCTTGTCAAGTCTTAGATTTTGTTTTTATAAATATTTACAATTACAATTGAAGGGCCCAGAGTCAGGTTAAGAGACTCAGTTGGTTAAACATCGTGGCTTATACAACTGATCCACCCTTTTTAATGCACACCAAAACCCACCGACCCACCCACCGGTCCTACCACTCACCAGCCTACACACAAGCACCCACCAATCAACCCACATTCCAAACCACTCACTTACCGTTCCACTCACTCATCCACCCATTCACCTACCCACCCACCAACCGACCTACCAGCTGACCATCCCACCGATAAACCCACTGGCCTATCCACCGACTCATTCGGGGATCAAAATATGTGGCTGTGGCTAGACGCTTCAAAACTCGCAAACCTTCATAACATTCGTTTAGACCTCTTATTAATATAATAATTATTATTATCATTATTATATCCACTCTTTCGAGAATTTTTGTTTTGTTTTCAACACCTGACCGCGTCTCAATCTGCACTACATAAATTACCCACTTTTGATCTATTTTTTAACGCAATTGTGTACCCATGTAATGGAGACAAAGTAAACGCTAAGATTCTAACCTCAACCATCCTCTAACATGACTTCGAAGTTGCTGGATTAAAGGAGTGCACCAGGCTCCCAATATAAAGCCCAGTTTGTAAGTCAAAGTCAAAGTAAGAAGTTTAAGCTATATACAGACAAAACCTTTCTTTTATTTATACAAATATATTTATTTTATTTACTTGACATAAATATCTAGGCGAGATTAGTTTTTTGTACATTTGCTTATTTTAATATAATGTAGAATTCAAATTTACCGCTAAAAATTTAATTTAGTTCGAAGAATCTATCAACAGATAGAGCTAATGTAGTTAGCTTTCTAGATGTATGTTGATTTATAGACATCGTATTGTAAGTTTTAAGGGACGAAATGCGCTAAAAACTACAAAAAAACCGGGTGCTTGAAATCGTTTAAACAATGTACAGACAAAACATATATTTTATTTGTCAAGTTAGATTAAAGAAGTCACTTGCCATCGGTAGTATTTATCAAATTCAACAAAAATTTTTTTTTTAAATAATTGCTATGTCTGTCCAGTTCTTGCACATAACTGACAATGAATTTAAATTTCTAGTAATATAATCAACAATCAACAAACGTTATTGTCATAACTAGAGATCGAATTTTTCAGCATTAAACTCATGCTAAATGTTAATAGTAACAACGTGATTTCTCAAAATAAATACGGATTACAACAACAAATTAAAACATTTTACACTATTATTACCTTTTTTAAATTTTTTAGCAATAATTTTAGATTACTTTATATTTTTGCAAATTCTTATTTTTATTAATATGGATCTGAGTCTAATTATTAAATTCAAATGCTCCAATTACAAGAATTGATGTAGATAAAACAAGATATAATAAAAAAAATAAGGGGACGGGGCGAGATGTTAAAATTTTATTAATATAGAAAAGCAAACAAATGTATCTTTAAACTTGTGCAAGGAGGTTCTAGCAAAAAATACTTTGCATATTGACGTAAAACCTTTAATTTTATTATAATATATCTCCACCTCCTATTGGTTTACATTTTATTTCTCCGCTTGTTCGGAAAACAAAAAATTAAAATTAAAAAATAAAATATATATTTTTTCAATTTTTCTGTATTATAGTTGTTGCTATCCAGTATTAGCAATTATATTAGTGATAAGTTTAGTTGCAATCTTATCACAAGTGCAATCTCTATTTACTTCTAGAATACTGCCAGTAAACTATTACATTATTACCAAGTTTTCATTTCAAATATTCTTTGGTAGCTATATGAGTTATATTTACAATTTGCCATAGCAAAAACACAAATCAAACTAATTTAATATGAAACACTTTTACTGAGTATTATCATAATTTCTATACTTTTTTTATTAAAAAACTTGTTCAAAATTTACGTTGTAGCTGCAGCGCTTTCTAAGGCAATTTTAAAGTATGACAATATTTTCTTAGATCAATCTTTTAGAAATTAATTCTGATTATAGGTAAAGTATGTTGGATTGAAGTAGAAATTTTTAACTAAATTGATTTATATAAATAAATAACAAACGTCTTTTTCAATATTCCCTGTCATACATTAACAATGAAGATTTTATAAAAATACTTTTTAAGATATAAAAAGCAAATAGTTCAATCAGATTTATTGTATAATTTTTGTAATATAAAAATATATAAAAATTAACGATGTTTCGAAGTATGGAATGGATTTTATCGGACAATAATTTAATTTATAAATAATAATAAATATGTAATTATAAAAACAATCGAAACCAATTGGAAATAAAAACACCAGCATAAAACATATTTTGTATTGATTAATTTAACCTATAATTTTATTATTAAAATTTAAATTTGCAAATAGCTTTTATATTATGTATAATTATTAAAAAAGTATCATAAATAAGATTTCATATATCCGGATAGGTATAATAAGTAATTTTTAGGTTAAATTAAATTTAATTTTTAAATGTATTATATTAATTTCATTTTTTATAACAAATTCATTATAAATTATACTCTAAAACAAATCTTTCAGAATTTATTAAATAATTTACAACTAATTATACTTGCATAGTGTGGAATAAAATGAAATATTAAAATATCAGCATTAATTATTTATATATTAATATTTATTAAGATTCAATATATTGTAATGATTTCATTAATTATGTTTTACATATTATTATGTAATTTAAGTGCAATATTATAAAGAGATGCATGCGGTTCGTGTATGAAAGTATTTATGTTAATAATCTCTAAAAGTGTATGCTTATCCTTAAATAAATATTTAATAATTGCAGTTTTCTGCATTGTATTAATAAAATACTATTAATTTAATTATAATAAATCTAGTTTTTGTGTTAAATTAATATGACGTACTTATAATAATTATTGATATCATCTGACGTTAGTTCTAATATCACTTTTATTCCATTTTTGTTTCTATTTATATCTGCAAAGTGATAGGAGTTGGCGTAAGTATATGAAATGAAGATTATGCGAATATGGTCCAACTTTCTATGATTATGTGAGTGTATGCGGCAAGTGTTTATAAATAATGTTGCACATATAGATTCATTTCTGTTACTATGTAAGCTTGCATGCCGGTAGTTTTCGCACGTGCTATCGCCAGACCATTATCAGACAGGGCATTTTTTATTTGCATTTTTGCAACAGAAAATTAGAAAAATGTTATCTTATCTAATAGGATAAAAAAGATCGGACTAACTAACGTCTGTTATTAACATGATTATTTACGTAAACTGCAGGAAGGGAAATATTTTTTTAATTTTTTACTCACCAGCGGAAGCAACTGATACTGCGGTTGTTGAAGGAATGGCATCGATTTGATTAATTTTTTTCACAATTCCTGCTGTTGTTGAGCATTGAGAAGAAGCTGATGAGTCACAATCTAAGCTGCGTTCAATATTGTGTATTGGCGACGGACTTTTTTGCAACCCCGACATTAACCCGTTAGTTTTTAACATTAGCTCGTCTTGTGCCTGAGCTCTGCGGAGGGCTGTTTGCATAGCCATAACACGTTGACGTTCAGATGTTAACCTGCATTTTTCACACTTGCAAGTACGGTATTTGCAATACCTCTTGTGTCCTTTTAGTGCGATTTTCAGACGATGGTTCCTGCACCGTGCACAATTCGGCGGTGTACGTGGGTTCGCTGATGTACTAGATGCATTTACATCCATTTTCGATTCGTATTCTTGAGTGTCTGACATGATTGATGTTAAACCACAAAAAAATGAACCGTTTATCACTGCTGTCGCACCAACGCTTTATAGTTTATCTAATAGTCTAACAAGCACGTGTTCACTATGTCCTAAGCAATACAGAACGCGTTGTGAAGTTTGAAGTAAGCGCGCGTGATGCGCAACAGGTTAAAACGTTCCCCGAGTCCGAAATCACTGAAATTGCAATATATTCAGTGGCTCGTGATACATGAATCGCTCCTATCTCCTAAATACACTTGCGAATCTTTCTCAGGCGATTTGAACTGCCAGTCTTGCAATGCCAAAGTGAAGTGAAGTTTAGTGCAGGATTGCATCGGTTCGCGGGGCAAAGGGTATATCATTTACGACTTTGGCAGTGGGGGAAATGCATGTGCGGACTGCAGTTTAGAGCTGTGTTTTATGTTGCTATAACTTCGGGAAGTGAGTTTTGATAGCAGGTATTTCGAAGTAGTTCTGTTGCAATTTGGTGAATACCACGCTGGTTATATTAGCCGTTTATGATACTGTGTTCTATTTGTTATATTCCTGCTGCATACTGTTTATGGTTCATAATAAGGCCCCAGTTACATTCTGCGTGCATTTCAAATACCCGATACTAAATTTACTATTGTCGCATTTAGTTATTAAATTTTAGGAATTTCATATGCGACCTCCTTATATTCCATTTAAGCCTTTATAGCCTGCTCATACTTCCTTAATTATTTCCACCATCATTAATTATTTCATTTGGTTTAAATATCACTCGAATATTGTATTCGTAATTAAAATGACAATAACAGGCATACTTTGTTTCAAATCTATTATTTTACAATGAGTATATTGCAACAAATTATTAATTTGCAAAAATAAATCATTATGTGTAATTTTTAATTGAACTTTAAAAATTTACTTTAAAGTGGCTCGATATCCGGGGTTATTTCTGAAATTCTTGTATCTTGACTATTTTGAATCATTGGTCACAAAAATGTCCAATTTTATTTATATTTAAATGTTATTTTTGAAAAATCCTGGTATATGAAGCATATTATATGTATTGCATATACAAGCGATACTAAATCCGGTGAAATATTGAAATAAAAATTATATACCGGTTACTTGGTTTTTTATTGTCCAGCTAAATTATTAGAAATGTCAAAAAGTGCTTTTTATAAAAATTGCTCGGTTTTATTTTGATATTTATGAAGCTAGACAAATAAAATTTATACGAGTGTATATACATAAAAAATGCAATTTATTGTGATATTTGTAAAGTCGGTGTCATTTCCGATTATTCAGGAAACAACGCCATCTTGTGAATTTAATGGAACCATATAAATTTTTGTTATGTTGAATTAGTTTGCCAATTCAAATACAAAAATGTAGCGATCGTCACCTTTTATCACCATCGCAACAAAAAAAACACTTTTAAGTTTTTGGATCTAGGTGGCTACAAATTGGTTTAACCGTTTTAATTTTTTTTTAAAACTGATCAAAAATTGTTAAAAAAATAATTTAGATTGATGTTGCATTAATGGCGTCCTCTGTAGGGTCACAAAGCACGCGTTTATACTTTGTGGTCGAACATTTTGTTTTCAAATGTAACATCATTGATCAATTATGACTATTCGAGAAAAAATAATTTTCCGCATGCTATGATACCAGACACACAACATTTTATCAAAAAAAGTAAATGTCATTGCATCGGAGACATTGGAAATTTAATTTAAATAAGTTAACCATAGTATTCCAAAACACTTTAAAATACATTTTCGATTCAATAACACTTTAGTTTTTTTATATCAAATGTTATGTGTTTGGTATTATGCACGCAGAAAATTATTTTTTCTCAAATAGTTGCAATTGACCCATGATGTTTCAATTGAAAAAATCGACTTTTCAACCTAAAACGCGTGCTTTGTAACCTTGCATTAACGCAACATTGACCTAAATTATTTTTAAAACATTTTTTTATCAGTTTTGAACCATTTTAACCGATTTGCAGCCACCTAGATCCATAAACAAAACAGTTATTTGTTGCCGTGGTAATAAGTGCATTTGCACACACGACTACTATTAAGGTAAGGCTAGGCGCTCTGCCGGCTCTGTGTCACGGACGAATGTTTTGTCTTCCGTCTGTGTTGAATGAAGATGAACTTTAACCATTTTTTTTGTTTCGCAGTGTACACGTTGCCTTTCTCTTATTTTACAAGCAGCGCAGAGAGCATAGTAAACTTCTCCAAAGTTCAGGCAGTAAGCAAAAGATTGCCGGGTGACCAAATTTGGACGTTACTATATTCTATCTGGGAAATTAAAAATGCTACAACAATTCTGATAAGGCAGTCTAAATAGTGTAGATTTTGCGAGATTAGTTCATTGGTAGTGAAAACATTTTTTATAATTTTTTGTTTCCAAGGAAAACGTGATGTTTCAAAATCAGTTATTTGCTATTATGGCATTTATTTGGTTTATTTCTTAATTATATATCTCAAATATTCAATAAATTTTTTTAATGAAAACAATAGTGAGCTATATTTTTATAAAATGTAGATTTTTAATCTAATTTAATATTGGATTTACAAAATCAATTAAATCAGCAAAGTAGTGGTATTTTCATTGTAGAATTCAAAGCAGAAAACACAACAACATTTGAATAATTTGTTTATGATATATTCATAAAAATCATATTTTTTAAATGGAAAACCACTTATTTTGAAACCAAAAAGCCTACAGAGCAAAGAATTATTAAAGCATTACAATCTTAAACTTAAGAATAAACAAGTAATATGCACTTTAACTTTATATCAACTTTTGAAATAAAAGTCTAGTAAGAAAATTTTCAAAAAAAACACAATTATCATTAATAAAACTATTTGGTTTTAATAAACAAATTGTGATATAAAACTTTTATAATAAATATTTTAAAAACGAAACAAAAAATAATTAAAAAAACTACTATTTGGAATTTATTAAATATAAAAAAAAATTGTTTGTTAATTTTTTTTTGCTTTTATTGATTCAAATCAACATAAATCAATAATTATTATCGTTTTTTTAATTTTTTTCCAAAGCAGTTTGAAATACTAATTCTTTTTAGTTAAATATAAAATTATTTTAAAAAATTTCTATTCTTTTTAAACACAACGATCCATTTTCATACTAGAATATCTATATATTTCCTGTTGCAAAAGTAATTTGTCGTTAATTTTTCTTGCCTTTTAGCCTTAAAAAATTGCATACTAGAATATTTATATATTTCCTGTTGCAAAAGTAATTTGTCGTTAATTTGTCGTTAATTTTTCTTGCCTTTTAGCCTTAAAAATTATAATAATATTTTACTACATAATTTATTTTCTTTTACAGTTGTCCAGTGTTTTTACATTTTTTGACTGTCTTTATCTATTTTATGATTCTTCCGTCCAAATTCAATACATACTTTCTGTTCATTTGCTTGCTGTATTCTAATAACATATGTTCAATAGTTTCTTTATCACATCTTGCACACTTTTTTTTACTTCATCCAACCAAAACTTTAACAAACAGTCTTTAGTCCCAATCTAAATTTTGTTATAATTCTTTTTTTGTATTTACTAAATTTTTCAGTTCCTAAGTAAGTTTCTTTCTATTATATTAGTATATTTTTTGTTGTACTTAGAAACATTTACTTGTTTTTTANTTTATTTCTGTCCGATATTTAACACTATGTCACTCTTCCATTTGCTCTTATTCTCTCTGTTTTTTTACTAACATACCAACTTCTATTATAATATTGCTCTAAGATTAGTTTTATTTTTCATATTTAACTTTAAATTTTTTTGTACATTCTTTTAAGATTTTGCATTCATTTCCATATCTCGGTTTATTTCTTTCCCTTTCTTTCTTTATCTGTGAGTTTTTCTCTCAGTCTCTGTTTAAAATAATTTTTTTTTCTGCTTGAACCTTTACTTTGATTTTTTTTCACATTCACTTGAGCCTATATGCTGGCATTTTCTTATTTAATCCTAGCACTCATATCCAGTACTTTGCATGAATCGACACCAGGTTTTCCTGTTTCTTACAACCGCAAATTTCCACTCCACACAACATGGTGCTTCTTACTAAACGTAAAATATCATTTATTTAATGTTAATATAATCAGACTTCCTTATTCCCTATATTTGTCCCACTACCCTCAGTGTTTGTTATAATATAATCGCAAAATACGATTACAATTATAATTGTAAAGACTAATATAATATTGATTATAATTGCGTTATGCCAGTGTTTTCTAACCATTGTGCCGCAACTACGTACGAAGTATGTCGCGCAGCAGTTACCTCTAAGCTGTGGTATTTTATATTATATCATATTTGTGTTACTTTTTAATTTATTGTTTTCATAGCTATTGATTGTCTAATTTTTGTGTAAATGTTATAACCTTTTTAAATGACGGAAACACAATCCTATTTTAATGCAAAACTCAATAATTTTATATTTTTCCATAAATTCTGGTGTGCAGCACACACTTTTCTATTCATTAAGTGTGCCGTGTACAAATAAGTTTGGAAAACACTTAGGTAATGCAAAATCGAAAAAAACATTAAATACCGGTTTTTCGGTATTTTTGTTTTAAAAATCGAGAATACCGGTATTAATACCGGTATTAATGCCGGTATTGTTAAAATTTTAAAATATTGATCAAAATTGAAAGTGATATATAGTAGGATATACAAATTTATATTATATGATGGTTGGTACTTTAGTAATTATTATGAAAAGGTTAAAGTGAGAGTCGTCACACATGATAAAAAATAATTTTGAGAATACAAAATACGAAACTAAATAAAATCTGTTTATTAAATTATAAAAAAGGTATATTTTAGAATAGTAAATCAATATCTTTGTTTTTATTTTAAAATATGATTTTAAGAAACAACTATTTTCCAGTGGTTTCTTTTTAAATATATTACATTTTTTGTGTATTGCTGAAGTGGAAGTTTAGGGCTCTGACAAATTAACGTTTTGAGATTATCATTGCTTTGCTGAAGCGGAAGATCTTAATGACAATACCATTAGATTATCATCTTCGGCATACTCTTCAGCTGTACTGTTTCGACCCCATGGCGTTTTACTAAACGCCATGAAAATTGTTTTTGTAATAGATGTTTTAATAATTTTTGAAAATAAATCTAACAGCACAGGAAAACACTTTTGGAGAACGGGGAAACTCCACTCCACTTCAGCCACTGTTAGGGATTCAAAGAAACTAGCTTGATAATACCAAACTATCAATATTTTTTTGCGGGATCTCGGTGTTCGGGATACTGAGATTCCGGTTTTTAGGATACCGGAATCCCGGTATTACATTATCAAGAAACACTGCATTATACGATTTCTAATATAATAAAAATCTAATTTTTTTAATTCATATTTTCGATAAAACATGTTTTGATTGCGACAATGGGAATATAATCGTAAATGCGTATACGATTACAATCCTATTTTAATATACGAATATAATTATTGTAATTGCATAATGTGATTACGATTATAATACTATTCTGACAAAAAAAATCCTAATGTAACACAATCAATAATAGATGTTACTTTAAGTGTAGTCTTAACTTTTTAATTTTTTTTTAGACATTCATGAATGTTTCCCCCCCCCCCTCTCTCTCTCTCTCTCTCTCTATCTCACTCTTTTCTCTTTTTACTCTCTTTTTCTTTCTCTTTATCTCTCTCAGTCTCTATTTAAACTTAGTTGCTTCTATTTCTTCTTAAACCCTTACATTGATTCTTTTCATGTCCTTTAGAGTCTAGAACAGTATATACTGGCATTGCTTTATTTAATTTTAGCACTGATATCCAGTACTTTGCATGAATCGATTCCAGGTTTTCCTGTTTCTTCCAACCGCATCCGCTCCATACAACATCATGCTTCTTACTAAACGTTAAGCATCATTTATTTTATGTTAATACTTTCAGATTTCCTTATTCTTATTATTCTATACTTATTCACTATATTTATCCCGCTACCTTTAGTGTTGGGTATAATGTAATCGACAAGTACGATTACTATTATAATCGTAAAGGCTAATATTGATTATAATATAATAGGAATATAATCGTAATCGCATTATATCAGTGTTTCCTAACCGGTGTGCCGCAACATGTGATGCATGTTGCGAGGCCGTTAACTCTCTGCTGTGATATTTTATATTATATCATATTTGTGAAAATTACATTTTAACTTATCGTTTTCATAACCTCTTTGTAAATTTTACTGCCTTTTGAAATGAAAGAAATATAATCCTTTCTTAACACAAAACCCAATAATTTTAAATATTTCTATAAATGCTGGTGCGCCGCACAAAATTTTCTATTCATAAAGTGTCCCGCGCACAAAAAAAGTTTGGAAACTGCGTTATGCGATTACCAATATATTAAAAATTTTATTATTTTGCCATAAAACATGTTTTGGTTACGGAAATGCGAATATAATTGTAATCGCATAATACTCCTACGATTATAATCCTAGTGTAACAGAATCGTATACGTATTAAGCGATGTTTAAATTATGCCAAATACTGCCTTATTTGCTTTTTGCCCCAATTCATTTATATGTTAATTCTCACTATTAGTTGCATTCATAACATAACTAATTATTTTTGTTTTGCTCAGATTGACTTCAACATCTTTTTTTCTGAAATATTTATCTAAGCTTTCAATCATCTCTTTCATTTGTTTTGCTTCTCTTGGAAGCACGACCATATCATCAGTATGTATTATGCTATTGACTACTATCTCATATCTCACCTGTTTGCGCGATACTTAATTTAACATCCATATCAGTAATATACTTCGAATTTGCTTAGTAGACAACTTTGTATTACTCTCATATTATTTCAAAAGTTGACATAAAGCTAGCGCGCATATACTTGTTTATTTATAAGTTTAAAATGGAACTTTTTATTTCAATTTTTGTTGCTTTTAAAATATGCGGACATTATGGGGTGTCCCATTAAAAAAAGTATCTAATAACTATTTATTATTTTTTTCTTTCGTTTTTACTTTGGAAACTAGTGAAACTACTAATACTTGCTCCAATTCCAATAAAACAAAGGTAGCAATGTGAACGGATAAGTTGGTATACATTGCATATCTACAAGCTATTTACATAAATCGGAATTTTGGACTAGAAATTGTGAATATAGTGTTTAACTTTTTACCAGTTAAAAGAATTTTTTTAGAAAAGCGTTCAGTCTTACATACATACTGCTTGCAAGTTTGTTTTTAAGTATAAAATATGTAATAAATTAATACGTTTGAATGTACTTTAGAATCGTCTTATTTGTTGTGTTACCGAATCAAGATAATTGTATATTATTATGTTTTTACATAGTTTACGAGCGTATTATGTATTATTATTATTTTCCGTGCTTTCAATCCTTTATAGATAATAATTTTTAGCAGCTGAACTGGATTAAATTTTTGTGAATTTATGATAACTGTAATAATGCATTTTTATTACAAAAGAAGTTGCCGTTTATAATTTAAAAAGAACATTTAAATTATTAGGTCCTGTAATCAATGAGAATTTACGTGGATGAACATGAAACGTAAAGTTTATTTTGCAATTATACAATTGAAGCTATCAATAACCGCCATAATTTTGTTACAGCGTATATTATGCATTGATATATTCACACATTGTCTTTAATATTTTTAAATGTGCACTCTTGATATCAACAGAGTTTACAATAAAAGATAATTTTAGACTAATTTTTAATATCATTATTCCCAGCACTTGTAAAACACATAATACACGAACAGTACATTCCATTTGCATATTTAAATCAGTCTTAACAATAGAACAAAATATAAATCTTAACGACACCAACTTGCATGTTTATAACACACAACATAATTTTATTCGATCAGCGATAGCTCACTCCGCCAATTTTAAAAGTTTTCTGAGTACTGAAGCTTTATACAAAAAATTAAGAAATAATAACTACTAAGTTATTCAAAACTAAACTATGCTCATATCTGATAGAAAATTGATATTGTTCAATTAATAAGTTTGTTTTAATGATATTTTAAAATGTATTTATTTGAATAGTGACGATTTTATTTAATTTATCTTAATATGTATATTTTTTCACTGATTTTTTATTTAGGTTTAATGTTGACGAAAGGACTTGCTTAGAGAAGAAGGTGGAACAGCATGCGCAGGCCAATTCCAAGGACTACTTGCGTTCTTAAACAACCAATAATAAATAATTGAAAATCATATCAAAAGTATATGAAAAGTATGTTAATAATATATAGATAGCATATGAAACGTAATTAAAAGTGAACCAAAGTATAAATAATTATTGACAATGCATAGAAAATGGTCCTGGTAAGAACTTGTCTGCTACCAGAAATTTTTCTGTACACAGTACACAGAAGTTCAGAGTATTACTGATGAGTGATGAACATTTAGAAAATGGTTTATGAGAGAGATTGGAACGTAGATTATTAAGTCGATCAGGGACTTTGAACATAATACTATTATTTGATTTGATTGTTTTGTTATTTGTTTTTAATTTTTTAATCTTTTTATCGGTTTGGTTAAAATAAATGTGTAAGTATGCGAGAAATTATTATTATTTGTCACTAATAAAATTACTTATAATTGAAAATGAAAATGAAAATTTTAACATTTTTATAAGAAAAATGTTTTTACAAATATTATATATATATATATATATATATATATAAATTAAAAAAATTTTAAAAACCGAGGATGTTTTATTAAAGAAAAAGAAAAGCAAAAAAATATTTATATTTTAGCATATTTGTGAATCTTTAAGACATATTTAAAACTTTTAATTACAAAAACAAATTCCTATTCATATTATTGAAAAGAAAAGCTATGTTATACAAGCTGTTGGAATATTCAAAAGTAATAAATATGCATTGATTGATTTATTAATCGATATACATAGGAAATTTAATTTAATTATCACAAATTACTTTTGGACATCGTTTCTCGATT